>JAGKTI010005311.1:13113-26032 GCA_018397915.1 Birgus latro | reverse complement strand
GAATTCGTGAAATTACTTAAAATTAGGATTGTTTAATAAAGGATAGGTTAATTTAGACTGCTGTTAGGATAGGCTGGGACAATCTAGGTTATTTAGGTTAGGCTAGGTTAGTTAGGTTAGGTTAATTTAGATGAACGATTAAAAACTTTGCATCTTTCTATATTAATCTAACCTAGCCTTACCTGACTAACCTTAACTTAACCTCGATTATCCCAGCCTAACCTAACCACAGTCTAAGTTAATGTAAGTAACCTAAACTTAACCTCAATTATCCCAGCCTAACCTAACCATGGCCTAAATAAACCTAACCTTAATTGGCCCATCCTAATTTTAACTCATTTCACGTATTTCCAAGGAATTTCATGAAATCACTGGTTAAAAAAATTCCCTGAAACATGTATTTATAACAAGGTTTTTGTCCGGCCAGTATTCCTCTTCTCTAAGCAAGAAAAGTAGTTACCATTTCATTTCCTAGACAAATTGCTGGATCAGCAGCAGTTATCCTTGGGAGAGAAACTAGGTTACAATGGGAGAAACACCGGGATTGCCGCATTTCAGTTTCAAGCCAAATTTTCCTTGATTTTGTCTGTCTTGTAGCTTATAGGCCCAACTACAACAGCAGATATGTCTCATCACATGCACAACATTCTCATAAGGCTATATCTTTCTTGTTATAATTGATATAGAATAATGATGTTTAGGTAGTTAACGTTGAGTTCATTTGGTATAAAATAGGAGCATATCTGAGGGGATATAGTTTTGGACAACAAATCTTAATATAACCTACCAGTATCCTAAACTGACCTAACCTATCATAACCTTGGCTATCCAAATCTAACCTATAGTATTCAAAGTGTATTAGTGGGGAAACCCGTCGTGGATGGATTTTCCGCTGTTGCATGTTACTGTTGTGGGCCTTTGCACCTTCAGGTTAGGTGCCATACCCTTAACACAATGAGGATTTGGTTTAGTGCTTAAGGGATATTATGGAGGAAAGGTGACTGACCAAATAAAAAAACATCTGTGCTAGTCAAACTAAGATTATTCTGCCATAATCTTCATTCCTAACCAAATACTTCACTGTACTCACTTAGCAACCACAGCAACAAGAAACAGTAGATTATAGCCCATAATGTTACAGGAAATCTGTGAAGATAGTCATTTTGTGAATTCATTAGTCAATCTGTGAAATGAATTTTTAGACCAGGATGATTTTGGTTACATTTCAGTGAAAGTCAGGTCAGGTTTGGCTGAATATGGCTAAGATGGATTAGATCTGATTAATTTAGATTGTGCTCTGTCCAACTTACCAAAAGCTAGTCATAACTTATTAACAAACCTATACCAGCTAGACCTAACATTACTCGAACATTACCTAACCTAACCTAACTCTTCATAAATAATACTGTATATTAAGCTCACCTAACTATAACCTTTATTTATACTAATATAACGAAGATATTCCCGATCTAAGTTAAATAAAATCCATTTCACAAACTGACTTGGGTTTTCATGAAATTACATTTTCCATACATTCCCTGGAATATAAAATTTGCCTGCAAATAGGCAACCTGACTTACTTCAGATCAGTAACTATTAGGGTCAAAACTGAATATATCCAAATACCATTAACTGAAGTACTGCAGTACATCTAGCTGAAGCTGGTGGGTTAGGCTTACACTAGGCGTGACTGATCCAACAGAAATCACACTGAATTGTTAATACAGTATATTCTGAATATAAATACCTATATGCATTGAACAATGAACTGAACATTACACACACGTTTCTGCAGCATTTTATGACTAAATGTATTGAAGAAATAGCATTCAACAGTATGTGCCTCTACCGTCGAGCTGACTATACCCAAATACCATACATACTCCACAGTTACGTCATTATTACTAGAATTATGATATCTTGCTACCCAATAACTACTGACGCAAACCATTCCACTCCAAATAAGGTAATGAGGCAGTAATTCATCTAAAAACAAGTGAGGAGCGCCACACACATCATCCACGACTTGTTGTTGTTGTCAAGCACAGGCGCCTTTTGATCGCTAGGGCTCCTCCGACCCTGCCGGTCCCGTAAGGCGCTAACGAGGACTGTTTTCCAGTATGGCCGCACACAGTCGAGCTTTTGAGTATGCGCCTTTCACGGAAAGGCGATGTGTAACGGCGCCTTTGGCACAAAAGGCGCCGTTAAACGTTTTGAGTATCCGGCCCCTGGACACACTGCGTTTGAAAGACTGGAGATCATAGGAAGTAGGGAATACAGACAGAGGAAGACTGTTCCAGAGTTGATCAGTTGCTTAAATGAAGGACTGGGAGTAACGGTTAACTTTGCATTAGGGAGCTGGACAGAAAAGGTACGAGAGTTTGTTGCTAGACGGGTGCTAAGTGCCCGTCGTAGATGTGGAGGGATCCAATCAGACAGTTCAGAGGAACAGTGACAGTTGAAGTAGCGATAGAAAAGAGATAAAGATGTAACAGTGTGGCAAAGAGACAGAGGATGAAGGGACTCAGTAAAAGGAGTTAATGAGACAAAAAGCCTTTGATTCCACCCTATTGAGAAGAGCTGCATGTGGGAAGCCTTCCCACACATGAGAGTTGTACTCCACACCGGGGCGAATAAAACCCGTGTACAGAGTCAACAACTGTGCAGGGGTAAAGAAAGTTCGGAGTCGGCTTAGGACACCTGATCTCTTTTAAACAGATTTCACAAGAGATGTAATATGTTCTTTCCAAGATAAATCCCGAGTGAATGAAACTCTAAGCATGTTCAAGAATGAGGCAGGACTGAGATGGACATTATTAAGCATTAGTGGGTAATTCTGTGGAAGATTTTTTCGGGTTGATAGGCGTAAGAACTGAGTCTTTGATGCATTAAAAACAAGATTATTTTTACCCCAATCAGAGATACGAGGCAAGTCAGACATTACGTGTGCCATATCCTCATCCCTTGTTTATTGAAGTAACTGCTGAGATGGACGTTGCCATAGTTTACCGGTTAATGATCCTCATGCAGTTGATAGACAATAATCTGAACCTTTTTCTTCATAAGGTAATTTGAACTAATGAATCGATACTCCAACCCTCATTCCATTACTGTCATAATTCTTTTACCTTAACTTAACCCAAATTTTAGTCCTTTCACTGCTTAGTTCACTTATCCGGAATGGTAGAAACAAGACAGCATTACGGTTCTGTATTCTTTCCAAAGCACTTTACCGTGACTTACATCATATTGTCGAGTTAAACAATTGGTGTAAGTCAGCAAGCATGAGTAATTGTTAAGTTTAAGCCAAGATATGGATAGGATTTTGTTAGCTAAGCGATAACTTCCTTGGAGAACCCGTGGCGCATAATGTAGCATTCTGGTTCGATTCTCTGGCCGGTCAAACTGTTTGGCATAGTTTGCATCCTATTGTCTGTGTTCAACCAGGAGTACAGATGGGGAACGTGGATGACAACATACTGTATTGCGTTTCCTTTAGTTTGGCAAAGGTCCCAAACCCCTTTTTCCTAGGTTAATGGCAGATTTTAGGGACAATTTAACATGTAACCAAGGAGACTTATTCCTGTTTATAACTAAGTTTCAGTGAATTTCATGCAACCACAAAAAAGAATCCAAGTTGTGAGTGGTTTAGTTCCATTAGATAAAAACAAAGCGACTATACCGTGGCTCGCATTCGAAGAGCAGACTGTAACTTATTGTCTGAGCCTGTGAGTGTTTCTTTACTTCTTGTCATTTCTAAATGATTTGATTAGCTGAAGACAGATTTTTCAAGACAAATAGGTTAGATAATGCCTTTTAAAAACCCCTCGAATACTAGAGTCCTTTCCAAGTTGAAAAAACAATAATAATAAAAAAAAAAATCGAAAAATAAACCAGAAAAGTACGTCATCCAGCTTCAAGTGATTAATGAGTCACGAGTAGTCGACAGGCAGAAAATCTGATCTACTCAGTTTTGGAAGAGCCCACTACCTTAGGACACACTTCTGACACCTTTTAAAGGAACTACTGAGCTCGGCTGTACATCATTCGTCCATACCGTCAGTCTTGTAAATCCGAAGTGGCAAGATAAGATAATCAGATAATTAAGCACAAACATTAGGCTATCTAATCTCTCTCTCTCTCTCTCTCTCTCTCTCTCTTCCTTTTCTTCTCCTCTCCCCCTCCTTATTCTTCGCCTCCTCTACCTTTTTTCCATCGCTTTNCACCCACAGTCAGATAAACACGAAGAGGCAAAATAAGAAAAAGAAATAAAAAAACAAAAACACAAAAATATATAAACTCTCTCTCTCTCTCTCTCTCTCTCTCTCTCATTCTGGGAAGTCTTTCTACTGCTCCTACCACCAGAATTTTATTCAGCTTCGACAGACTTCTTTTGAACCAAATGTCTACTTTTCTTTCTTTTTTTCTTACGGCTTTTTCAACTCTTCCGTCTCATCCCATGAGTTCAGGGAAACTATATCACTTAATTGTTATTCATTGTTGCTATCTCAAGACTTTTTCACCCAAAGTTACGTAACCATGTGAATTTTTATTTATTTATGCCAACTCCCGGAAAATTATTCGGCTTTTGAATGAGCCTGTCAAGAGCTAGAGATTTTCCACATTTTATTTGTGCCATCGTCAGGCCATTTTATCCAGCTTAGCAGAAACCACTCGCAGTGAAGGCGTTTGACATCCTCCTTTAGGACTCATTACCTTGACGTCTTTAGTAGTTTATTCTTGCTTCCTCGAGGCGATTTGATGCAGTTGCGATAGTGAAGGGGTGAGGAAGTATACTGTGTGTGTGTGTGTGTGTGTGTGTGTGTGTGTGTGTGTGTAGTTGGCGTTCCTAGCAGTTATCATTGTTAACACCTGACAAATGAACGCAGCCCAGATGGCGAAGGAACTAAAAGGAAAAAAATATATATTTCTTATTGTGAGTATAGTCTTCTGTGCCAGCACTAGACGACATTATTTATGGCCAGCAATGAAAGGAGTGAGAGGAAAAAATAGGCCTCTATTATGACCGTTGTGTCAAAGGAGCAGTAACAAACCTGAGTTGCCTAAGAAACGTTCACAACAACCGTAGTCACCAGTCGATAGGTGAGGGTGAGTGGTGAGGGTGAGTATTGAGCGAAAGTGTTGAGGGTGAGTGGTGGGGGGAGAGTGGTGAGTGAGAGTGGTGAGTGAGAGTTATGAGGGTTAGTGGTGAGGGTGAGTGGTGGGGAAGAGTGATGAGGGTGAGTGGTGGGGGGGAACTGTGAATGAGAGAGGTGAAAGAGAGTGGTCAGGGAGAGCGATGAGAGAGAATGGTTAGGGTGAGTGGTTAGGGAGAGTGGTGAGGGAAAGTGGCGGGGGAGAGTGATGAGGGAGAATAGTGAGGGCGAGTGGTGAGAGTGGATGGTATGGGTGAGTAGTGGCGGAGAGTGGTAAGCGAACGTGGTGAGGGNTGGGGGAGAGTGGTGAGTGAGAATGGTGAGAGTGGTTGGTGAGTGAGAATGGTGAGGGTAAGTGGTGAGGGTAAGTGATGAGTGAGAGTAGTGAGGGTGAGTAATGAGGGTGAGTGGAGAAGGAGAGTGGTGAGTGAGAGTTGTGACGGTGTGTGGTGAGGGAGAATGGTAAGGGAGATTGGTGAGAATGAGCAATGAGGGAGAGTGGTGTGGGTGAGTGGGGTAAGCGTGAGTTGTGAGGGTGAGTGGTAAGGGAGAGTGGTGAGGGAGAGTGGTGACAGAGTTGTAAGGGTAAGTGGTAAAGGTAAGTGGCGAGGGTGAGTGGCGAGGGTGAGTGGTGAGGGCGAGTGGTGAGGGCGAGTTGTTGGGATGGGTGGTTAGGGTGAGTGATGAGAGTGAGTTGCGAGGGTGAGTGGCAATGGGGAGTGGTGATGGCGAGTAGCGAGGGGCAATGGGGTTTAGCAATGTAAGTGGGTGCTGAATGAGTGGGAAGGATGAGTGATGAAGCTGATGCGTGTACGTGAATGGTGAGAGTGAGTAGTGTAGATGAGTGGTGATGGTGAGGTGTGTAGATGAGTGGTGAGGGTGAGTAGTGATTAATGAGTGGAGAGGATAAGCGCAGGGAGTGAGTGGTAAGCAATGTAACTGATTGGGGAAATTAACACTGTAGGTGAGTGTTAGTGATGAGGGGGAGTGATGAGGTTAAGTGGTGTAAGTGATGAGGGTGAGTTGCGAGGGTGTGTGAAGAGGGGGAGGGATGATGTTAGGTGGTGTAAGTGATGAGGGTGAGTAGCGAGGGTGTGTGAAAAGGGGGAGTGGTGAGAGTAAGTAATGTTGGTGAGTGATGGAGGTAAGCTGTGAGGGTAGTGGTGCATGTGAGTGGTTAGGGTGAGTGGTGAGGGAAAGTGGTAAGGGTGAAAAGTGTAGGTGAGTGGTGAGAGAAAGTGATGAGGGCTAGTTTAGGTAATTGGTGAGGGTGAATGATAAGTTATTGATCGGGATTCTCATTGGTCAGAGGTAGAGGGGTCAATCAACAGGACAGAGTGAGCAGTGAGGGTTTTGTAGCTGGCAGGAAGGAGGCAGGTGAGGATGAAGAGATTGGGCAGAATAACACCTTTAGCCCAATTATTTTTATTCGAAGTTGATTATTTATACTCAGATCTGGAGGTTATTTTGTGTGGTGAGGGAATTATGTAGGCTATATCCAACTCCTCAAGTTTAAAAAGCCAATTCTGACCTAAATTACATCATCTGGGGAAAAAATACCATATTTTTTTTTTTTTTAACAAGAGAACAAAGAAATACAATCGAATGGGGAAAAAAAGTCAAATATTAGATGCTTGCCTACACCCTCACGAGCTAAATACCACAGCAGCTGAACGAGTGAAGAGGATAAAGTCATCGTCGTCATCATGATCACCACTTCCCTACATCCCATTAGTGGAGGGATTAAGAAAGAGAAACATAAAAGTGCAAAACTGTGAAAACGGTCAACACAGTGCTGAATAAAAAATGGGTCGGGCCACACGTCTCTTAATTCAGCATTCAAGTCTTCGAAATTCTCGGCTCTACCCCGCAGAACAAAAGATCCACACAAAATTTGTTTCATAATGCCTGATGGAAATTCCGAAGATTGCCAGCTGAAAAAGAGGAAGGAGGTTGGGGGTGTGGCCCTGTCATACGCAGCTCCTCACATATTTCATTCCTCAATCTCAGTCATTGAGCCAGGTAGACTAAGTAGATGATCATTGTTCTTGTACGAAATGTGTGTGTGTGTGTCTGTCTGTCTGTGTCAAAAAGTCAATTATCAGAAAGTGTTGATTGTAGAAGGAAAAGTTATTAATTAAAGTTGTTTAGAGTCACAACTTGAGTTCACATGTCACTCAACAAGCATTGGGATCCAGGATGGGTAAATAATAGTCAAGTTTTCATTTAACAATAGTATTATAGTCTTGCTGGCTCACAAATGACGGGTAGTCATTTTTCTTTTTTTAAAAATTCCTCAATTTCCATATCTTGCTTATTCACAGTTTCGCGTATAGCGGCAGACGAAATATCGATACACGTCATTAAGATGACTGACGAAACTGAAAAATGCGATCTTCGCAGCCCAAGATACTTTTTCAGAATATTTTGTAAAAGTTTCATAATTGTTAGATTTGAAACTGGCGCGACATTATTGTACACACTTGCTATTCCCTTTCTTCTTGGCTTTTTATGATTAAACCTATCCTTACTCAGCTGCGGCCTCTAGCTGCGTAAAATGTCTTGGGTTTCAAGGCGATGCATAAAAACAGTAATGTAAATACTTGAAAAAAGAATGGTCTTGACGACTGGTCGGGTGGTTTTGTCTTTTTTCACCCTTATTCACCAGTTTTAATTTTTCATTAGCCCCTTACGTAGTTTACTTCCTTCAGTACGGCAACTTCTTGCTGTCACTGTACAGTTTCATTTAGTTCAGCAGAGAATATTTCAAATTGGAAAGGTCAAAGTACACCCTTCGTTAACCCCTTCACTACGAGAGGTTCTTCTCAAGATTGATAAAACGGGAAAAAGTAGCCACAATAAACTATACTCTCTTTACTTTAACTTGGCCGAAAATTGCCATCTCTCAACTATACATGTGGCGTTGTAGCAATAGATTAACACTGGAATATGATGCTAGTCACAACGAAATGCTATGGAAAAGAACGCCGAGCTGTGGCAATGTATTTATTTCCCTGTGGGGTTCGTGGACGTATATCTGGGACAGATAAAGGCGAAAGGACTATGAGAAAGATATCATAGGGCTGAAGGGATGGATCATCATTAGGTTAAGAATTATTTGCGATACTTTTCGGTCCGATGACATATTTTCCACCTTATTTTAGCTACCACCATACGACCCTATTTGGCGCAGAAGAGATTACTCGTGCTAGAGAGTGTGGGTATAGCCATCACCTCTTCAGTGCAAGATATTTTCCCAAAGCTGAACATACAGGGTAGACCATGTATGACGCTCCAGTTACATTCCGTTGGGCGACTTCTATTGTGTTGCGGGAACGGCTCAGTCACTGTTAGCGATGTTTATCCTTCATCATTTATTCACTTCGCACTCCCACTACAATACCCACGCCTATACCAGTAGAATGAGCCATCTCTGCAACACATAAGGTAATACTAGGCGAGGTTCTGTTGGCACGGTATATATGGAACACCCTGTACATGGTCAGGAAATTGCAAGAAGAGGTCCAATAAAAAAGTTACAAGTTTCAAGGTGTCAGGGATTTTCGTTAGGTGCCGCTTGCTTAACCACCTCACTCTAGTATCGGTATACTTATTCTTATGCTTGTTGCATCCAGACAGTTTCATCCAGCTGACGAGAGTACGTGAGTATAGTCGGTTTCTTTTCATTTGACAAACATCCCGTGACACCTGTCTACTAGGCCAAAATGTAGTCAGAGTGGACAGTTGATTCGATTTATTAACCAAGGCTACTCATTCTTACATCGCGATTGTGACACATTTTATTTCATGCAATCACGACTCAGTATTCAAGTTGTGTGAGTCTCCCACTTTCATCAGACAAAAACAAACCGACTACAGCAAAGACGTTAAGAAACAATATAACAGAAGTAACCTTCCCAGTTCGAAAAGTCACTCCTTAGGTGAAAATATTCGTAGTTACAAGAAGAATAAGCTGTAAATGACATTCTCGTGTTGAAAAGTCAAAAACTTAAATGGCGACAGAGAAATAAACGCACATTTTATGTGCGGGAGCATTTATAGTAGTGGCCCTGTCGGTTAGTTACATCACAAGGATTTTCACACGAAAGGTGCTTCATTCTAGCAAATTCCTGTATGGTGGGTTACTGCAGCGCCCTAAGTATTTTCACATGCACTGTGCTTCCTTCTAGCGCAGACCCATACGATCATTCGCTTTAGCGAAACACCATGATGTCCTTCATCTATTCAGTACTTCTGTACTTGTTGAAGGATTTGTCTGGATCCCACGTCGCAGAATCCCCATCTGGTCCTACAGCTATTCAGTTCTTCTGTACTTGTTGAAGGATCAGCCTGCATCCCACATCCCACATCATGGAGTGCAGGTAGCAATGATGTAAAGAGGCCAGGTCTTTTTCGTTTCCACCCCTTTACTTCCGAAATCATCGTCAAGCACTTGGGTTATGCCGTTGCCTTTGGAAATATATATTTTTATCCTATCAACCTAATAACGTCTTTTGTTCTTCGCGATTTTTTTTTTTTTTTTTTTTTTACAAATGGCTTTTCTCATGTTAATGGGAGTTTTCGGGCTGGAACGATCAGGTACAGTCTTTATTAACTCCTTCATTAATAGGGACGAGTCCTAAGGCGAAGAAAATCATGTGATAGTAAGATGGTAGGTTTGAGACGGTTCATCTAGGAATCTCACTAGAGTGCGCTTGGTCGAATAAGAACCCTAACCCCTTCTAGCTTAACTGATGACCAGATGTGGTCAGACTGGAGGAATGATTGGACTCTGCCCTCTTTGATTGACCTGTGCAGCTGAGATGTATGGGACGAGTAGGGTGTGTTTGATGCGCGGCTGCTGTTTGAATGCCAATGATGCAGATCTGCAGCTCTTCTTATTTTAAAACATATATATTTTTATTTCTTAATTGCCTGCAATATAAGCAGCAAATTTTAATATGGAATAATTTCTGAAGCTAAAGAGATCAAAAATAGCTTTAACTGTTTACTGTTATCAAAGAAAATTGAAGTTGATTATAAATTGTTATAAAACGATGAAAGACGTTTGAAGTAAATTATCCACCCACGGTGCACACCCACGTCCGGATATTGCACTGCATCCACCCACGGTGTACACCTACAAGTACGTCCGCATGTTGCACTCTAATATCCACCCACGGTGTACACCTACGTCAGCATGTTGCACTACAGTACCTGCCTTCATTTACGTCAGTGACATCATCGGTGGCCAAGCAGCAGCCGCGAATGAAACACATCCTTCTTGGCCCATACATCTCAGGTGTACAGGTCAGTCAAACAGACTATAGTAACCAGAAAGGTCCATTTCAACCTTGTAATGAAAAGTCTTGCAACCACGACTTAGGGTTCAAGATGTGGAAGTGGCCCCGTTCCGTCAGATGAAAAGAGACTTACTATAGAATGGAGAGGCAGCACGTCCAGTCCGCAACTAGAAGGACCCGAGTTCGATTCTGGGGCTAGTCCGACTCCTGGCCAACGTTTGTTTCTCCCTTTTTCCTGTCACACGGCGTTATAACTGGAGACCTGTATGTAACACTGACTAATGCGTGTGGGGTTGGAGAGGGATGGAGAGATGCCTCACATGCTGGCACTTATGTAACTAGCCGGATCCACGTCCTGGTAAAACAAATATCTTTTAGTTTTCTTCCTATCCCTCAAACTGGGAGGGTGGACTGTAGAAGCGTAGTTGCAGCCTATATTCATGTTTCACATGTATTTGGAGGTCCATCTACTAAAACAACAACTACTATTCGACTGCTACTACTGCTGCTTCTGATTCTACTATTACTATTACTGCTACTACTACTACTAGTATTTCGTGTCGTATTGCAGGATCAACCTTGGACGTAACAAAAAGTAAACGTCTGTTTTAATGACCCGCTTATAATGTAGCAACCTACAGACCTATAACAAGACGCCTTAATCCCGTAAGGAAAGGCCACAAACAAACTGTCGCCATGTTACCCTCTCTTCTAACATCAGGCTGCCCTCCCACCAGCTCGCACACCCCTCACCTCTCCATCCCATCCTTCAATTTCATCCGTGCTCTCCCCCTCCTGCTCCCCTCTCCACCTCCCCCCTTCCTCCCCTCCATCCTGTCTACATGGCAAAACCATCTCATAACATTAAATTTTTCTAAAGTTTTCCCTGACATGCATTTCGGCACCACAGCGCTCATTTATTTCCTCATTTGTCTGTGAACTCGTTTCATAACTCAACATACTCCTCTCAAATAACTCATACCTACAAGTAATGGAGTGACATTAATCCTAAAAATTCTCCCTGTCAGATCTCATGAAAATGAGACAGATGTGGTGGGGCAAGCTTCAGAACGGAGACCATTTAACATTATAATAAAAATGGTATCCTCTCTACCATTTTTTAAAATATGAACCCTGACTGAGATGAGTCGCAGACGGTGAGATAGGGTTGAGGAGAGGGAACTGGGCGTCCTTGAAAGTTCGTCCTCACTTGAATAATATCAGCAAGAGATGGCAATATTTTTTCCGACCAATTTCTCGCAAAGATGAGAAACGATGGGACAATCTAGGATTTAGAAGGGGTTCAAGTTTATAAACCACGTGACGTTCTTTGAACCCTATTTATCCCAGTAATGCCTGCGAAGATGAGAGAGTCACGATGGGACAAGACTGAGGATGGACAGGGTGTCAGACTTACCCTGTGGCGGTAGGTGGTTGTGATGTTGGTGATGGTGGGTGGAGGAAGATGGGCAGGACAGTGCTTCACCAACAACAACCATCCGAACTCGACCTGGGAAGTGCATACAAAACAAATGCTGCCCGAGTCCAGTGAAGTGAGCACCGTCTCAACCAGATGTGAGTATAGTATTCTTAGTATGGTTTGAATTCTTTAATGACTCTCTTGATTGACTCACCACCAACAACCATTCGAACTAGGAAGTCCATAACAAATAAACGATGCTTTTCCAATATTTTTTGTGCTCCCAAATAAGTTCATTCAGCCTAGGAGTGATTTCGACTTGATGTTACATCAATCCTCTATTAAATTATTCAGTGTTGGATATAACTCCAAAATTAAATAAGGTTATAGGCGTCCACACTTGAAAGAGTGGACCGTGTTTGAGTGAGCAAGCCTGATAATGTTGATAGATAGGTTAGTCTCCCATCAAAAGTATGTAGGTCTCACGTAGGTTTAATAATTTCCGGAATAACCCAGATTTGGTTACTCAGTTTGGCGATTTCTCTCTTTTCTCGGCAGTATAGTGGTGAAATTTGAGTAAAGCCTCTTAAGCCTTTCGTCAACAACAAGGAGGCTTGCAGAAGGTACCGGCGCCAACCCAAGCCAGAATCCTGTTTCTTTTATGTTTTCCGCAGAATCGTATTGCCTGTTCTTCGCTACACAGAGAATAATTTTCATTCGTACTAAATGCTCTGAACGCTCTGACGCAAAATTCTTCGCTCTCCTGGCACCGGGGCAAAAACCTTTCTAATAATTTTACCTCATCCTCCTTCCCTTTCCTTTTCCCCGCTGATGGCTCTGTAGGGGTTTCTTTTACTGAAAAAGCAAACTCTTCGCCCAGTGCTGTTCTTCCATCTCTTCTCCCTCTGACTTCCTTATGTCTTGTATTAAAAATTCTTCAGTTGACGTACTTTCTGCCGTCATTGTCTTCAGTACTAACAAGGCAGAAGGGCCTGATGGGGTCTGTTACGAGGAGTTATCCCTTTTTTCATACAGTACGT
>JAGKTI010005310.1:36642-45730 GCA_018397915.1 Birgus latro | reverse complement strand
TGTGTGTGTGTGTGTGTGTGTGTGTGTGTGTGTGTGTGTGTGTTTTGTGACCTTCAAGCAGGGGCTGCCATGGTAACCAACACCTCTGCTTCAACCTGCTCTATTTACAGCACTTGTGCGCCGGAAGGGATTTCTAAGAATCAGTAGAGCACTAGCTGAATGGTGGAGGAATTACCTGCATCGTATATAGTTTGAATGAATGAAGTGAATAAAAAGCGAATGGAGTGGTGACACCATACAGAGTGAATGAATGAACGGTGAATAAAAAGTGAATGGATGGAGTCTGAATGAATGAGTCGTGACAGTATCCAGTGAATGAAGGAATGGTGTATAGAAAGTGAATGGTTGGAGTTTGAATGAATGAGTGATGACAATGAATGCTGAAACGCTACCGGTATATAAATTAATGACTGATGGTAGATAGCGAACGTATATTAATGGACAGAATTAATGACGGTAGTAGTTTTGAAGTCAATGAAGCACAGTAAGTTACTAAAGAAGGATCAGAAGAAATGGGGTGAATGCGGACCAGAAGGTGAGAGAAGCGGTGGGGAGGGAGGAGGAGGAAGTTTGAGAAAAAGGAAGAAGACTAAAGGAGAAGAGGAAGAAGACTGGGGAGGGTAGAAAAAGTAAAGAATGGAGGTCAAAAGAGAGAACGCAAGAAAAGTAAAGGAAGAAAAAATGGAAAGATGACTGAAGAAATAAAAGAGAAATAAAAGGAATGAATGAGAAAGGCCAAAAAGGACACAGACGAGAGAAGCAATAAAAAAAGGGGAAAAAAATAAAAACAGTCGTGATGATGAAGTAACAAAAAAAAAAAAAAAAGAAAAAAAGGGGGCAAAATTTAATCAGTACATTTGGTATTTGTTTTCTGTCTGTTCTCCCTCGGAATTTGATTTATCCACATGAGTAAGGCTACACATAACTACTCAAACCTACAAATCTATAAAAGTAAACGGGTTAATTAATTAAATGGACGCAGAAAACATACAAAATCATAGGGGTAATTTAATCAACACTCAATAAACCCACACAAAGTTGGTGTTCGGTAGTCACAATGTCGATGGGAAAATTAATCTTGTTGTAACAGCCTATACTTCTCACAACAACAAATCTAGGCTGTAAAAACATGAAAGCAACTCAAACAACATAGAAGAAGCCAATACCAAGCTAGGGATTGAAATTTGTGGATCAGTCCTTCAGTTATATCTGCTGAATTTTACAAGGCCGGTTATTAATAGGGTGTAGAGTGTAGTGGATCCGTTACGTGTGTTAAAAGGTGGAGGACAGGCAAGGTGTAATTGTTGTCATTCCACCTGATGAGCTTATTATGAATGGTGGAGGGATTATACGGTACGCCAAATTATCATCGGTCTAGGAGGTTACTTACCGCTTTTACCTTAGTGATTAATTTTACACATTACATATTAACCCTTCACTACCACGAAGCAGTTTCTCCCCTCTCTCTCTCTCAACTAGCCCCCACCAGTGAACAAAAGGTACTGTGACAAAGGCAGTGCACTTAAGTAAACAGTGTGTAGCCTAAAGCGGAGTGACGATGGTGTTCTTGTATAGGCTACGTTCACTGCAGCGTTGCGGCAGAAGGGGGGTTGGGGGGGGGCAAGGAGAGGGGGAGGGGGGAATGTAGCTTAGGGGACTGAGGCAAAGGTGAAGGATGTAGGCTTGGGTTAGGAAAGAGGAGGTAGTTAGGCAGAGGTAGAAAATGAGAGGGAATGAGGTAAGTAAAGAGGGTTGGAAAGCTGGGAGAGGTTGGTAGCGGATAGGAGACGGGGGACTGAGGCATTAATTTAGAAGAATAGGAGGGGTGGTAGAAAGGACGAGGAGAAGCAGACAGGAGGAAGGATAGAGAACGAGTAGTAACGTAGGGTGACAGGTAAGGGACATCAATGAAAAGATAAAAAAGAACAGAAAGATAGGATGATGGGTAAGCTGGGGTAAAGGAAGGGAGGTAGAGAAAGGAGGAGGTAAACAGGGGAAAAGAAAAAAAGGAGTGGGAGGATCTGAGGAAGACGTAAAGAGGAGGGGACGCAGGAATAAGTGGTAAAGATGGATTATAAGAAATAAGCTAATAAAGAAAGAAGAAAAATATGCAGAGCGTATGAAGGAGGGAGACGAACGGAGAAGAAAAGTGCGACGGCAGAATGAGGGAAGGGAGACAGGCAGAGGGTGTGACTGAGGGAAAAGAGGAGACCGGGAGAGGTTGGTAGGGAGAGAAGAAGGGGGGGGAGGTAGAAGAGGGGGAAGGAAGCGGAGAGGGGTGCGGAGAGGGAAGGAAGAGAAACAAACACTGATAACAGAGGAAGAAGTAAGAAGGTGTAGGAAAGCGAGAGGAAAGAGGCAAATCGGGATAAAGAGGGGCGGGGAGAGTAGAAAGTCAAGAAGGGCGAAAGGGAAGGAAAACACGAAACTTTAAAATGTTAACTGGAGTGTAGGAAGACTCGTACGAGGCGGAAAGAACGGAAAAGGAAGAACAATTGATTGTCAGAAAAGAATGACGATAGAAATGGAGAAACGGAGAAAGTAAGACTCGTAAAAGGCGGGAAGACAGGAAAAGGAAGAACAACTGTCAGAGAGGAATGACGATAGAAAAGGAGAGGGTATGAGAGAATGTGGCAGAAACGCGAGAGGTGGAAGGGACGAGAGAGTACGGCAAGACAGAAGAGAGATGGTGAGACTTTGGAAAGGTAGCAAAGGAAGCGAGAACGGTGAAGGATGTGTGGTAGATGTGAAGAGGCGAAGAGCTGAGGAAGAAAGGAAATGGAGACAGATAGGTACGATATTAAGAAAACCAAAGGATAGAAGGAGAGGTGGATATAAGCGAGGGAAGGGACGATTAGAGGAGTAGTAAGAAGAAGAGGAAGACGACATTTATCAAGGGAAGACAGATGAGAAGGAAGGGGAGAGGACAGGAAGATGAATATGGATGGGAAAAGAGTGACTAGAAGAACTGATGAAGGAAAGTGTGAAGAAGGAGGAGAGGAGAAGAGAAGAAGAAGAGGAGAGGAGGGTGACGAGGAAGAGGATGAACAGAGGAGGAAGGGGACAACATAGGGCTACGAGGACAGATGGAGGAGGTAGCGCGGATAAGGAGGGTGGATGGGTTAGAGGAAGTAGAGAAGTGTGAAGAGAAAGTAAGAAAAAAAGGAACTAAGTGATGGAGAGAGAGGAAAAGGAGGAACTGAAAAGGTAAAGGAAGGAGGAGACTAGGAGGTCAGGTGGAAAGGAAGTAGGGAGGATGAGGGAGGTGGAGTGGTTAAAGGAAGGAAGAAAGGAGTGGTTAAAGGAAGGAAGGAAGGAGGGGTGAAGAGAAGTAGTGGAGTAGGAGGAGAGGAGGAGGAGGGGGAGGAGACCAAAGGAAGCCGTGCAAAGAGGAGCTGGAGTTAGGACTGGAAAGAATACGGGGAAGAAAGCAATTTCCACGGAAGAAGCGGAAGAAGGGAGGGTTGGAGTGGAAGAATGGGAAGAAGAGAATGAATGGAGGATGAGTGGGGAGAGGAGAGGAGTTGGAAGAACAGAGTAGACGGATAAATATGGATAAAATGCCAAATGGGGAGGAGGTAAAGACAGAAAAAGTGGAATTATTAGAGGAATATAGGAGGGGTGATGGGCGAGTATGAGGAGAGATGAGGAAGTGGAGTAGGAAAGGCAGGGAGGACATGAAGTGGATGAACAGAAGAGGTGAAGGAATAAGAGAGGAGGTAGACTGACAGATATAGAGGAGGCAGGGAGGATAAAAGAGGTGGAGTGGTTAAAGGAAGAAGAGGGAGAGGTGGAAAGGAAGTAGAGGAAGACATATGAAGACAAGCAGAGGATGAGGAGGGATATACTGTAGGTACATAGAGGAAAAACAGGAGGTGAAGGAGGGGGGGGGAAGAGAGACAGGTGGAGAAGAAATATGAGGTTAAGAGGCGGTGAAAAATTAGACGGAGGGGGAGGGGTGCAATGGCAAGAGTGGAGAAGAGTGATACTGTTAGAGGAGGTGGTGTGGTTAGGCGAATGAAGGAGGATGAAGAAAAGTAGGCATTAATGACAGATGAGAGGTGGTAAGGGAAGGAGACAATGTGCAAGAACAGATGAGATGGAGGACGAAAAGGGGGTTAGAAAACAGATGGAGGGGAAGTAGTAAGGAGAGACGAGGATGAATAGATAGAGGGAGGGAAGAGATAAAGAGGAAGTAGGAGGACAGAGTAGAATGGGGGACGGTTAGTGAGGAGAAGGGAAGGAAGTGTGAGATCAAAGGAGTGGAAGAGGAAGGGGGCGGGTGTGGGAGGGTGGTGGATGATGAGTCAGTCCACATATGAGAGGATGGGAAGAAGGATGTGAAGTCAGGCAAAAAATGACAGGAAGGATATAAGACAGAACAGCAACAAGAGATTCGTGTAGTCACTGCGGTGCGGTGACGCTTTTTCCTTAAGTATGATAAACAGACAATTATCCTCCTTTAAATTATTCCGTTCGATGACTTCCCTTTAACTCTGATCTTGTTACCATTATAAGATTTTATTCACACTACGAGAAACCTCTCGTACTGAAGGAATGTCGTAAAAAAAAAGTGGATGAGGAACTACGGGAAAACAAATAATGGACGCGAATGACAGACGAGGGAGGAAGAAAGGAAAGGAATGGATGATTTACGCGAGGAAGGAGAAATGATGGAGTTGGAAGATGGATGGAGAAAAACGGAAGTGTGAAGCGGCTGAATGTGTGAGAGAGATGTAAGAAAGATGCTAAGGATGGAGTGAAGAAAACATAAGGGATGGGGAAACTGAGGGGAGAAGCAAAGCATGAGAGAATAGAAAAACTGAATGAGTATGGTAATGAGGGAGTTATGAACGACGAAATAAGAGGTGAGTGCAGAAGAAGCAAAGGAAAGTGTAATGACTGAGCAGAGTAAGAGGGCAAGTTACGGAAGTAAGGGAATGCAGGAAGATGGGAGGAAATGAAGGAAGGAGGGGGCTGAAAAAGGAGCGAAGGAAGAAAGAATAAAAGAAATGAGTGAAAGACAACAGGCAGGGAAGGGAGGGAGCCAGGAAAGGAAAGAAGGACTGCTGTAGGGAAGTGAGGGACAAGAATGAGAAAAGTAGAATGATCAACGGAATAAAGATGCTGAGTAAGTGAACAGGCAAGGTAGTGAAGGCGGGATGGGATAGGGCGAGGAAAATGGAAACAGAGCGAAGGAATAAAGAAGAAAGGAGGTGGTTAAGTGAGTAAGGTAGCGAGTGAAGGAGTGCGTGAGGGGGCTGTGGGCGGGGGTGAGGGTGGGGGGTATAATAGCTTCCGGCGGAAACCTGGAGCTGAGGGCAGTAATTTCGTTATGATGCTGGAACTGGCGCTGGTGGGCGGGCGTCTTTGTTGTCGCTGCTCCAGTCAATGCCACCAGAGGGAAGCATTCCTCCTTATTATCTCAAACAACACTGCAAGTACCTACCGGCAATTTTCGCAATTACCTTACAGCGGGTAGAATGCTTACTTGTACTTCTTCAGCCAGATAATCCTTTCTTTCTTTCTTTTTTTTTTCATTTTTCTTATTTTTACGAAGCTACCGCCACACGACTTTATTCAGCTTAGCAGATGCTTGTCTAATTGAAGGTTTTATGAGCAGTTGCTGAATTACGTGCAAAAACAGGCTTCAACAAGTGCCAAGAGAACATTTATTAAACATGAGCTAAGAGAACATTAATCAGACAAGTGCTAAAACATTAATTACCACATTCGTAATTTACGCACATACATAGCTAGCTATTGTTTCAAAGTTACCCTTCACTACGATGACCGACGCTGACAAGCAGTCTAAACGTGGTGGCGCTGGACATAATGGGTGGAGCAGCTGCGTCGTCCACCCACGACCCAAACCATCTCATATTTCCCTGCACCTCGCCATGAGAAGGTCCCTCGTCCGATCCTAGCGAGGCGCTGTCGACCACAAAGGGGAGCTGGCTCCCTACACGGTGCATGTACTGTACTTTATCTGCTGCTCACCTGTGGTCGATGACATCCGATGTAAAGGTTAAAAGACACCGTCCGTAAAAGCGAGAATAGCACAGGACCTGGTAATGATTACCTCTGTACCTAAGCCCGTGTTCAGAGTCAGGGTCTACAGAACACATTGCGGGGTGGGCTAATGAGCGTAAACAGGTATCACTGCCAGCGTGCAGGCCACTTACCGTATTAGAATTTCAAGGCCATAATCTTATCCTTTTTGTTGCTGTGGACACTCTTGGGTAATGTTTGGGCCAAATGTTTGCTTAGTTTTCTATAAGGTTCAATTTACACTTAGGACATTGCCATCGCTTTTCGCCGTACAGTATTACAGTAAGCAGCATCTGTGGGAAAAGAAATACACCAAGTCTCTCTCAGCTTTAAAAATGTTAGCCAACAGGAAAGAAAGAAAAAAGTGGAATAGATGAAACAGGCGTATAGTACTTGTGACCCCGGCTGCACCATCAAATTATTTTATGGCGGCTAATATAATGCATCATGGTTCATCGGACAAAATCCTAGCAAAGATTAGAACTATAGTGATTAATCCTTTAACTATTAAACAAACTTAGGAACTGCATTTCAGCTGACACCTGACAATCTTATTCAACTCAAAGAAATCCTCGTGACCGAAATGTTGAATCGAAAAGGGTAGAGATGTAAACAATCCCCATTTTCTAGAAGTCAATTTTGGAACAACTGCGCAAGAATTATATGCGGTTAGCCTGCATGCCACATTACAGAGTGCACTGATCAGCAAGGTGAAGAAGGCAAACACACTTTACGGAGTTTCGCAAATTATCGCTACCTTACTGTCAGAAATTAGGGGTCTGGTTACGTCTTCATTATCTTCTGTAACCTCTTCAACAGAAATCACGGGCTTTCTTACATATTCACAATCTACTATAACTCCTTCAAGACGACGATGCCTTTATATTTAATTCTAGCTGCCGTTGGACGATGTAATTTCTTCATCCCTGTGACGTATTATTCATTTTAATCAGGCAACCACCAGACATTTTCATTCAACAGTTATACACAACCCTAGTAATGTAGGAACCGATTATAGCTATGATCTACAGTTCTTGCTACCACCAGACTATCCCCCCTTCTCTCTCTCTCTCTCTCTCTCTCTCTCTCTCTCTCTCTCTCTCTCTCTCTCTCATGTTCAGGAAGAAACATTGCTACTGAAGGATTTAAGAACACGGCCGAGTCTGTTTTCATTCAAGTGAGGTTGGATTATAAGCTTAACCTTTAGGCTGCCAGTGCTCTTGAATAAAATGGTTTGTTGTTGGTCATCACTAAATCCTTAAATGAGGATAATACCCCTAAAAAGAGATAAACACACTCTTACAGGAGGCAACAAGCCCATGTAGTAGGTAAGTAGGCAGGCAGGTAAGTATGTACGGTATGTATGTATGTATGTAGGTAGGTAGGTAGGTAGACAGGTAGGCAGCCAGTTTAGGGTACTGGGTTTGCAACACCACTATAAAGGTAGATGATTTCCATGCCTATAAAAAACACCTATACCAATCCCTGTTTTCCTTTACAGTAGTTTCTGTGCGACTGCATACTTAAAAACACAACTTCGAGATACTAGTGGAGAATTAATACAGTCTTTACACCTGTCTTATTTTTTAATCAACATACTCAAAGGAACTTAATAAAACTGTTGCTCTCACTTCACTTACTAGGGGAGGTGGAAGAGGAGAAGAAGAGATTGCACGCTTAAGCCCGCCAGCTGGATTTAAAAGACAGTTATTATGCGCTGTTAACACTTGCCTACCTTGACTGAATTACACTGCAGCTACGGAACTAAACACACACCAACGGCAGCGTACTCACACCTCCCAACATCTGGTAACGACATCGAATTACTGTGTATTGGTGAACCTAAATAATCCAATCCACTGGAAACTTGATTCCTTCAGTCCGGAAACATTTTTTCACTTTATTCTTGCTTTCTCCTTACCAGCGTATTCAGTATTAGAAACTTTTCGAATACACAGGGTTAGGCCTATCTTTTTTTTTTTCTTTTTTTTTTGTACGGGAGATCTTTTCAGTATAAAATCGTCTAGAGGTATAAAAAAAAATACCAGTAAACGTATATTTATCGTACTGAAAGGGTTAAAGGGCAAGAGAAAGGTACTTATTTTATTTTATTCTGAAACACTGTGGAAGTATGAACCGAAGCTTACATTATCATCATCATCATCATCACCAAAACAGCTTGTCTAACCACCGTAATTCCATTCCAGATTCAAGCCCTGCACATGAGACAGAAGAAGCCAGAAATCAGAAAAGGGAAATCGTTAAGTTCCTGTAGAAGAAGCCAACAACAGAACACCCACAGCAATTGGCCACACTTTCATTCCCTCACCAATCATGCCTCCGTAATTCTAGACTTCATCCTGCAGGAAAACCAGAACCTGCCAGCCACCCCGACAGGATTTCGTAACGGCCCTCCTTGCAGGATGATTATACCACAAGAATACGAACACTGACACGCACAGTTAACAGTTTACTTCGGAAAGGCTTCAGAACGGATTAACTTGAGGACACGAGGCTTATCATTTCAGAAACTCGGCAATAAGATCTTTTAAACCTGGGCTGGGAGTATACCGCGATTCCTTTGTTGTTATAGATGCAATTATGTACCGTACCGTACCCAACTTAGTATTAAAACCAAATCTTTTTGTTCAACTACGGGATATCTTGTTACCCGACTGGTTAAGACTTACCTCAATTCAGGCTTTCGTTTCTGTAGTATGGACACATCTAACCTATGTACTAGTAATTTTACCTAACAACAAAAGGGATGAAAAAAAAAAACTTATTCAACTGAGCACACTATAGTACCCAATGGTTTCAGTAATGATTATAAATTATTAGTTTTCGCTAAGGTTCTAAATCAATAAAAAAAAATCCACCCAGATTAAAGTAACAAAACACTTTGTTAGAAGCTGACTTAATTCAGAACACAGTGGCACTAATTTAAACGTTCATGCATACAAGTACAGCATAATTAGTATAACAAGGGATTACATGCCGGTACAGTATATCGATCTGTATGTACGATTAGCCGAAA
>JAGKTI010005310.1:0-24122 GCA_018397915.1 Birgus latro | reverse complement strand
AGTGAAGGAGCGTTGTGGTGTGGCTGAGGATGTGATGAGAAGCGTTAGGAGAAGCACGTTAAGGTGGTTTGGGCATGTGGAGAGGATGGAAAGTGAAAGACTGACGAGGAGAGTGTATGTGAGTGAGGTGGAGGGGGCGAGAGGGAGGGGGAGGCCGAGGATGAGATGGAGGGATGGAGTGGAGAGGTATATGAGAGAGGGGGATGTGAGTTGGAAGCGTGGTAGTGAAATGGCAGGGGAGTGACATGGAGGCGATTTGTTTGTGGCCACTCCGTGCGGGATTAAGGCGTCTGGCAATAGATAGATAGATAGATAGATATATGACTGCAATTCACATATTACACCACCACACACACATCAACACACCGTACTGCAACACTTGTAAATATCATCACCTACGGCCGTTTCCAAAACAACAGAATGGAAACTTCATTCAAGAAGCATACAGCTACGGTAGCTATAGCCACAGCTAACCTGTTAAGGTAAGATAGCCTACAGCGTATCAGCTTCGGTGTAATACCTGGTACCATACTCAGACGACGCATAAGCTCATCTACCGGAGTATGTCTTTCCACCTATACTAACAAGAAAAAGACTCACAGGAGAGTCGCAGATGTGGACTGACGCCTACTGTTAGCCTTTTAAACATGGAGATACAGGTTGAGTGTACGCCTCACTCAGCAACAATTTGATCATATTCTTTGTGCTACCCCGTCCTGGCAACCCAGTGAACGACGAAAATTATGAATGTAGCTGAGACTTACTCTATGGGTTTAAATGATGCTGTATGGTATCATTTTAGCTACATACCTACAGATGCAAAAAAAAAAAAAAAAAAAAATGAACCAGTAGCGATCAAATAATTCCAAACATCATGGCCACAAGAACAACACATAAATAAGGTGCTGAAGTTTGCATTGGTGACAACCCTGATATGTGGTATCCACTAATCAGGAGGTAATTCTGTAACGAGAGGAAGAAGGAAAGGTGATATTCTCGCTGGCTTGAGAGTTTGTCGCACTTCTTCCGTTGCTTTATTTTAAGCAGTTCAACTTAATATCACATTATACTATGCTACTCATGAAAATTATGTCAAAGCTAGAAAAAACAATGGAATAAATATTAAAAGAAAAAAATGAAAGAAAGAAATCTGAGTCAGGAATACTAAAGAATTACGCACAAATAAATCGTACGAGAAAAATGTTACAAAGTCTCCTCTGCAAATAGGAAAAGGGAAATGTTCCCCCGAGCTAGACCTTATCAAATCATATAGCCCTACAAGGTGACAGAAGGGCGCTACCCCTCCCGGCATGGCAGCTACCAAGCGTGGCTCGAACTCACGACCCCCCGGTCCCGAGTTCGACGCTCTACCACTGAGCCACCCTGCCCCCTGCAAATAAGCAATGACCCAAAGATTGTCGGCTACGTGGACAAGCCAAGGTCAAGCCCTTCCTAAATTTTTGTTCACATCCGATTCGAAGGTTTAATATAATGGAAAACATCGCAAGCTGGTGACGAAAACGTGTGTGTCTGTGTACATATATACATAAATATATGTATCGTATACTAATAAGACACTTCCAACTATTCTAAAACTAGGGGAGAAAGGGATAAGGCTTAGTTTTAACGTGACCGGGTATACAGTCCAGGTACGGTAGCCACGCAACAGGACGGCAGACGACAGGAGAGGAAATCCATCTGTCCATTAGCGGCTTAGTGGATGGCCAGACGTCTCCACACTGGCATATAGGCTACTCTTGCGGGCTAGATGATGCCCTTACTACTTCCCTAAAGTTTAATATTCTCTGCAATCCAAGTGGTCTTGCCTCTCGCTGCATCTCCTCTTTACTAGTTTATATCTGGATATTGCATAATGGCATCATGTGTCATTCATGCATTCTATATCAAAATCTGTGCAGATAAAGGCTAGCTAAATAATATGAGACCACCAAGGTGTAATTTGCAGAACAGATCACAATGAATGAAGTGCTTGTGTCCTCCTAAGCTTAAAGATTATGCTACGGGCCATTCCCACACCCCTTAAATTTCGCCCTCGCAGGCTATGACCGACACTGATACGAAGTAAATCTTTCTGAAAAAAAAGGGGGGGAGGGTAATATCACAGTAACCTCTGACACGAGACGTATCGTACTACCGGTAACAAGCTCAGTTTGATATAAGGTACTGACGGCAATTTATCATCTCTCACGACATCTAATGACAAGACAGCAGTACCAGTAATTATCAACTTAGACATAATATACCGGTATTAAACTCTTTTCAGGCACTATTTATAACAAGAGTTAACATGGCAAAACATCTACTAAATGACGTTACGTATTTACAGCATCTACACTACCAGATAAGCCTCAAGCCACATCACCACCACCAAGAAATCTCATCACAGATAATGGTTCGTGAACACCTCATTGGGAAAAATAAAAGCCCAGTTAAAAGACACACCGTGGGAACTGAAAAATTTTGCACACAATTATAGCTGTTTCTCGTATAACAGTAAGTTTTACCTCAATATTGCCATGACCTTGAAGCTGGTCTGTCGCAGTGTGTGTGTGTGTGTGTGTGTGTGTGTGTGTGTGTGTGTGCAACTATCCCATTCTCGATCCGGTAGTTATGTCAAAACAGGGGATAAAATTCATTCGATATATATATCAGTACTGCTGACATTAAGCCATTCAGTATGACGACATTTTAAAACACCTTATAGCCTATATTTGTTACCACCAGATGATCTTTAGCGTCTTACAAGAAACATACCGCAATGATAGGGTTAAAAGTATGCTCATTTAAAGTTTTCACTGGATGACTTTTACTTTATTCTTACCAGTGCCACCAGACAGCTTTATTCATAGATATCTCTTATAAGAAGTTTGTCAAGAAAATGCATAGCCTACGGTAGCTGCCGGTGCCAGCAGGCTACAGCTTTGGTGTGGCGGTGAACTCGAGTGGACACTTTTCTTCCGACAGTAACCTTGCTAGAGAAAAGATGTATGCCAAGGCCTAATGAATCCATCGGACCATGATGAAGCTATGCATGGTAAGTGGCAAGTGTGGTTTGGCAGGAAATTATTGTTGTGGGAGACTGGTCGCACTACCTTGGCATCATTCTCTTGCATTTCCCACACCTCTCACGCTCACACCCATCGTATCCATAACATAAAACTACAACTAGCTACTCTGCACACTGACCTATATAGCTAAATGAAGCATATTGCAATGCTCTTCCAGTGAGCAACTACGACAAATGGTTAAGATACCATGTCTTATAATGAAAGAATATCGAAGCCAGCTCCGAGTATGTAGCCTCAAGATCCTTATTTGGCCTACAGGTTGTCTTTATGGTCATGCTACGGCTACGTTACTTTCTCGCGTCTAAGCCGCCATTGTTCCCTCCGGATATTTAGCTGTCGCGCAACTCAACTGCGCACTGTGACAGTAGTTTTGCTGTGCTCCACAAGCCTAGACAACCAACAGCAAAGTTTCGGTGTCTTAATACCTATATATAGCACAAAGGATTTATATAGGTAGCTACCACATACAATACAATTTGTACGCGGTAAGTTTTATATCAATGAGTCAAAACCATACTTAATCAATCACTAATTTCTATCAATACCAATACAGAAATAATGATACAATCTATAAATTCTAGGCCATTAAACTATCGTACCGGGTACTAAAAAAAAGCGTAACTTTTAGTAGTATTTCATTATACTAGTTTATTATAATGATATTAGCTTATTTCTATAACGATATTTCCGTTCACAGGCTACGTGTTCACTTTTGTTAAGGACATCCCTCCTTGACTGTCTTCATAATTATTTAGTGCGCGAACAAGCATATGAAGTTCGACATCATGACAGCTATTTAGCGAAAAGCTAATTTAACTGGTGCTTAGGCTGACTGATAACTGTTCTTTGCCTATCGCCATGTGTCTACCAGCCATACATCCATCATCCAAACAAGTACCAGTACCTACTGCCCCATCAGAACCGTAGGGACACGGGACGTGACTCAGTAGCCTAGTCCAGACATTGGCTAAAGTGGGGGTAGCAGTCACAGAGGCCTGCGGGACATTACCGGTACGTATTGTATGCAATAAGCCCCAACAACTCACCCTTAGGTTATGGGTCATATACGTTCATTCCTTAATTTGAACAATATATAACTGGCTACAGAGGATACAGTATTTAAAGGGCAATCTAAAACAGCATTACCAACCATTTTCCAAGAGAAAACTAATTTAGTCCAGTTAGGTTACTGAAGTGTTGGCATACGAACAAAGCATACAAACGTTGCGCTTACGCCGAGAGATGTGCCCCAGAAACACAGCCTTTGACCCGTTATGCCAGTGCCAAACAATTAGTCTTCCTGCATCCTTGTCTGTCAGCGTCCACTTGTGTAACTCACTCCCACTCAGCACATAAAACCTGCTCTCACGTCCATTCCCCTCTTTGTAACAACGCCGGATCTTCCCACCACCCGCTTTTCAACTTTCCTTAAAAACTCGGGTCATCCCCCCCCCCAACTGCGCCTTGCTTCCCTTTCCTGCCTCCTGAAGCGTGAAAAATGATAAACAGGGATACACCTACACCTCTAAGATCCAAGTCAAAGAGAGAACATTTTTAATACCTGCCAAGGCCAAATCTAGGCTATACCGGTTCGGTTTATGAGGACGTCATTTTAATCTTCTTACTCACACTTGTAAATTTACCGTAATTACTGTACATCTTACCAACAGGCAGCGTAAGGCAGGCCTACTGCTGATCAGGGAAGGTCATCATCCGCATAAAGGTGATGACTAGAGCTCGGCTCGTCGGTACTTCCTTAACCACTTGAACCCGGTGATGTATCTTATTGGTCAGTAGTACCGTATGTCAACGTACTGAATGAGTTAAAGATGAATAAAAGAAGTTCATGCAGGCTACCAATCACAACTACAAGACATATCGGATTTAGCGCTTTGAATGTAAAGTGTCCCCCAGTAAAGAAAAAATCGCAGTAAACATAAATTTGTCCGGATAGCCTAGGCAATGGTTATGAAAGTGTTCTGGTTCCCATAACCAAGGAGTAAGTTACCGGTACTTTATTTAGCAGGTTTCATTTATGATGACTGCCAGAATCAGATGGTGTGATCCCATTTGTCCTTGATTTGTTGCTATATTGTGTCAACGATACTATTTCACCCTGTATTTGCTCGCTTCTGCTTACCTGTCTTTTTACTCATTCCTGTCTGGCCTTTAGCGCTCGTTCACCAGTGTTGGGGCCTTATAATGAATGGTACCGTGACTAAATGAAATCAATACGGGTGTGGGGGGTCTCTGAGTCTTGGTATTCAGTGTGGCTACTCTCAACAACTTATGAGAAGATATGGTGGCGAGGCTGCAAGGATATTGCCCCGCCCGAGGGAATCCGGCTCATTTGGGGGCAGGAAATGTGGACCTGATATTTGCATAGCGGGTCCACGGGTAATAATCTTCATATGAAACACACGAGCAGGTAAAGATCAGACAGAAAGCACACAGCCAGGCTTAGGCTATCCGCCACTATTATAGCACCAGTGAGCACACATAAGGACGATGCTCTAGCTTCTTGCAAACGCAAAGCGATTTGTTCAGCATACACGATACGATACCCCTCATCGTGAGATTAAGGTACCGTACCGCAGAAATTATGTTTACAAACCCTGTTAAAGAATTACGTTTTTTTCCAACATTTTATCATTGCTACCTTAACGTTAAACAACTATTCAGCTTGAAGAAATCCCTTGTAATGAAAGGCTTAACATGGTCTTACCATAAGTCTTTAACTCTCCAAAAACTGGCTGTCTAATTTACCTGTAACATCCTAGCAATGGACTCGGTGAAGTAAACAACCTTTGGAAAACCACCGTACTTACCTCAAACAACAACAACAACAACAACAACCCCAGACGGCTGCTATTAATTTCTCATTCGCTACTCTAGTCTGGGGGCTTCGTTTCTATGTGCACCTACCAGGCCTACAATCTTTTTCTTAAGCAAAATAAGCGTCTTCATGATCACAGGCATAAGCAGTATGTCCAGATAAAGCTTCATTAACAAAGACCTGAATTTCCTGCTACGGTGCAGAAAGTGAGACGTGAAAAAGTTGGGGGTTGGGTTGCGAGGCAGACCGAAAAAGACCTAGGACGAGGTCATACAGTGTTACCTCAGGGATAAGGGACTGAATAGGGCGGCTGCCAGAGCCTGCAGCATGGACAGCCGCCATTAGGTGACCAAGGCCGACGCACACAAGCATGTTGTAGCCTTTCTAAACGAAACGATAACCATATTAAGTAGGCTACAAAATATATCATGAGATCTCAAAATCTATCAAGCAATTGCCAGATATGCAGGGATTCCATGAGATTCCATATCGGAACTATGGCTTTAATGGAAGTATCTGAACATATTCCTTCATCATACATTTACCATCATGTCAAAAGTGGAAACACGTGAACATCCCCCAGTACCTTAATTTATAAATTACGCATAACAATCCTAAACTACAGAAACTGTGGGGATTTGATTTGAATGTTATAAAATGCTCTCAGAAGTCAGAACACGCTCACGGTACAAAGTATATCTGCTTTGTTAATATTCTAATAACAGGCATCCGTATCGGTAAACAATAAAAAGGGCGCCCTGATACTTTGATGTATGGAAGTCATAAACAATGTCCAAGCTCAGAGATCTTTCAATTACAAATCTTACAAGACAAAGCGTTAATTTATTTGTCAACATTTTCTGTTTCCAATATTACTATATGCATGAATATGTATAACCTACCAGATCTGAACCTGTATCATTCCCAATTCTCCCTAACCAGTCCGAAAACGATTATATATTTTGAAAGTAGAGAACATTTTGTGGTGTTCCGGTGCTGCGCACCTACCACAAAATGTTATGATTCTGGTATGAATTATTATTATTATTATTACTTTTGTTCCCTTTACAACCACAACCGAACCAAACACGCACAGGGGCGAGGCTATTCTGTAATCAAACTTCAGCAGAGGCATGCAAGTACACACGTACAAGCTTTTGTGAAAACAGACCTCATTAGCTGCATATCATATCCGAGATATCCCAAAGCAGCATAAGGAGCCGCGCTGGCTGCTAGAGGTTAATGACATACAGTATCCTACTCCCAACACCAACACTCAAACATCCTTTGTCACACCTTTACATAAACACAGAAGCTATAACGTAAGACAAAGAATTCATCATTAATTATTTTCTTAATTCAATTACAGGGTCCACGATAATGACAACTACATAACATCGCTCTGTAGTTTACGGAGTTTTAGGAATTCCAGTGTAACACTGGGAGAGGAATGAAGCGAAACAAGCCGCTCCCTGCTCAGCTAGCATGTCATGCTACTGCACATCAAGGTTCACTTCCTTCTCAAACAAAGTAGTATATTTCCAACACAATCTCGCACGTTCGTCATCTATTAACTTACCCACGTGACGAGGGCGCTTTTCATAAACTCCTTCACGCAGTCCGATGACATTTTAAAGATCGTAGGCGACTTTCAATTACAGAAATTCACATGATAACACTACATGCCACTGCGGGCACTGTTCTCCACTTATATTAAGAAACAATCACATAGGTATCTTTCACAGTATATATTCAACACGTGTGCAACTTCACATTTTCATTAATTCTACACTCGCAGCAAGTAACGCTTCACCCTCCTCGAGAAGAGAAATGACACTGGCTGTTTACTGAGCGCAGTATAGCCAGAATTCCGCATGGGCGCTGCCGTTCTCAATGGGAAAAAGCTTTTACAGCACTTTATTTTGGACTTCATTTTTTTTTCCTGTTTACAGTTAATATAGCCTTTAGTGGAAGTTATTTGCCTTTTATATTGTAAGTATACAGTGTTAAAATCGAATGAAAATTCAACAGTATCCTACTGTAAAAATATACGTTAGTTCTGCTTTGTTTGGGAAGAACTACATCCACTTTTAGAAAAGTTAATAACAAGGGGGGGGGGAAATCTTCCTTTTCCATCCAATTTCAAGTGAATGCCGCAAATTTTTATTTAGCATCCATATATTGAGAGGAGCATGTGGAGTGACATGAAGGGACAGGTTGACCAATGAAGAAGTGAAGGAACGTTGTGGGGTGGATGTGGATGTGGTTGAGAAGATTAGGAGAAGTACACTGAAGTGGTTTGGACATGTGGAGAGAATGGAGAATGAAAGACTGACTAAGAGGGTGTATGCAGGTGGGGTGGAGGGAGGGAGAGGGAGGAGAAGACCGAGGATGAGGTGGAGGGATGGGGTTGAGGGAGGGAGGGGAGTGAGCTGGGGGGAGGGTAGGCATATGGTGGGTGACAGAGCGACTTCGAGGCGTTTTGTTTGCGGCCACCCTTTGCGGGATTAGGGCGTAGGGCTACAGGTAGATAGATAGAGATATACATATTATTTCTCGCAGCTGCCAGACGTATGAAGAAAAGAGAAGCAAATCTACCGCAGATGGAGCACTTTTTTTTTTTTTTTAGTTTGCATTCGAGTTATTACCAGTTCGTGTAGTATCACGTTCTTTTTGTTAACACTGGCTGAACGGTTTCTTATTTGCCGGATATGAGACTTGACTGATGGGTGAACGAAATGATGTTTTACAGCCTACAGTCCCTACGGCCTACACCGTGGTCATTTACTCAAAAGTCTTTCGTGTCGAAGAATGTAGCCTACTAACAAACTCTCCATTTATTCTTAAAATTACCTATTTCCATTAAGGTCTATGGTGTCGATGATGCTTGGCTCAGCACACTGACATGTGAGTAGTGGTGGGGAAGGGGTCATCACTGGCCATCTTATTAGTGTGTGTGTGTGTGTGTATGTGTGTGTGTGGTTGGGGGGGGTTCAGTATGTAGGCTAAGGTATTCTATTCTAAGATCCATTAGATCTTGCACTGCTCCATGTATCGAGATAACGGATTGTGAAAATTCATGATTTATGCCTTCACTGTAATGCTGACCCTCATAACACCATGCACTTACCTCATGCATCTATCACAGCACAGACAGTTTTTCAACATAACCCCAATAAAGGATCTCTGGGAGTGCTAGGATTAAGTGGCCGATTTACTGGAATTCACTGAGTCTATGTCCAGATTAACTTGCACCCACAACAGCAGCAGCACTCATCATATTTTATTTTACAATATCTTTCTTCAGATCTTGAGGAATGCAAAAAAAGGACAAATACTGTACTTCAGTATGTGGTAGTATTATACTTATGTGTTCCAACAATGGATAAAATTAATCATACTGAGTATACATTGTTATGCGACATGTTTAAGGCTCAAATACTTGCTCCTTGAACACGGCAACCTATGGGGTTCTCTTCCAGGTCTGATGCAAACAACTAAAGGAACAGGGCATAAAATCTCTGGTCAACCATCTTTACACATATATATTGCACTAACTCTGACACAGCTGAATACAATACAAAAGACAATACACAGTATACATTAATTAGGTATTGTCAGGACCAGAGGACTCTGGACTGGGTGGCATAGCCATGGGCTGCTACAGGTGTCGGCTTGGTGTGGTGGGGGTCCTGTTGGGGGAGGCCACTGTCAGGAGGCACGGGACTGCTGCCGGGGGCCAAGTTGTCTGGGATGAGCTGCGGGGTGGCGTAGAGAAGTGCCCGCCGCTAAGGGGGCCTCAAAGTGGGGTCCGGGCCTCTTAGCTTGGCCCGAGCGGGGAGAGCAGGCAAGCTTGTCTGTGCATACTCGGCATTACAGGGCATCATCCGATGGGGCTGGGGAGGTCACGTCCCATGGTCCTGGGGGTGCCCCTGGGCGTCCGAGGGCTGCAGTCTCTCTCAGTCAGAGCCTCCGTCAGGTTAGGCCTGCGGCATCCCTTCTTCTGGGAATCCATCAGCGGGTGGCGTTGTTGGAGCACTGGTTGCAGGGCACGTACCCCCGGGATCACGATGGGGCCCTACCAGACCTCCTCCAGGTGCGGCTCCTCCTGGGAACTGTCTCTGAGTGGGAAGAGGGCGAGGGGTCCCTCTTGGCCACTGGAATGGTGGGGCGAGTGAGGGACATCCTCAGAAGGGGAAGGCTCGTGGCGTTTCCCTCCTCAGCGCAGCTGGTGGCCGTTGCCAAAGACAGACATGGAGCGGCTAGTGGCCCTCTCCTCAATGCAGCTGGTGGCCGTCATTGAGTTCCCGTGCTCCGGACAGACTGCAGGCAGAGTGCGGCTGGTGGTCATCACTTGCCCACAGGTGCGGCTGGTGGCTGTCACTAAGTTTCCGTGCTCCGGACGGACTCCAGGTGGAGTGCGGCTGGTGGCTGTCACTTACCTACCGATGTGGCTGGTGGCCGTCACCGAGGTCCTACACCCAGGAAGGACTGCAGTCGCAGTGCGGCTGGCAGCTGTCACTGGACTGCCAGCGCAGCTGGTGGCCGTCACTGAGGTCCTGCTTCCCAGCGAGACAGCAGTCGAGGTGCGGCTAGTGGCCGTCACCCGTCTGCCAGTGTGGCTGGTGGCCATCACTGAACTTACATCCCCTCTTGGGGTTGCAGCCGAGGTGTGGCTGGTGGCCGTCACCGAGGCCCTGCTCCCAGGAGGGCTTTTAACAATGGAGCGGTTGGTGGTCGTCACCGAGGCCCTGTTCCCGGGAGGACTTTTAACAAAAGAGTGGCTGGTAGCCATCTCTCCCCCAGTGCAGCTGGTGGCCATCACTTGGTCCTGTAGAGAGTAGGAAGCAGCTGCAGAGCAGTTGAAGGCTGTCTATCTCCTGATACAGCTGGTGGCCGTCACCTGGATGATGTCTGGGGCTAGTCTAGTAGCCCCACCCCGAACCTGATGAGCATTGGCCCAGCCGGAGCGTAATGCACCTGGAGTGGATACTTCAGGTGGTGTCGGTTGCGGGTAAGAGGAGCGCAGGGCAACGGGGTATGTATTCACATCTCGCTCTGAACCCATGCACTCTCTATCAGCCTCCCTGTTGTCTCCTCCTAGGGTGGGGGTCACACCCCTGTCATCCCTCCATGGGATGGGTGTTGTGCTGCCCCGCTCGTGGTGTCTTGTCAGGGTGGGCATTTCACATTTAATAAAAAATATTTCACAATTGCATTTTTATAATTTCAGTGAATAAAAATGTGAATGCATTTAAGTACGTGGGCAGTGTGATGAATAACGACGGATGTTAAAGGATGAAATGCTTGAAGGATACAACAGGGAAGAAAAGTTGTTGGTTCTTTTAAAGCAGTGATAAGAAATAAAAAAGTGAACATGGAAGTAAAAGAAAAAAAGTCACTGCATGATAGTATTATCATACCAACTTAACGTATGGAAGCGAAGCTTGTGCCTTGGTGGAAGGCCATAAGTCAAGAAGGAGAGCAGTGGAAATGAGTTATTTGAAGGATTGTGGAGTTACATGGAGGGACAGACTGACAAATGAGGAAGTGGAAGAAAGTTGTGGGGTGGATGTGGATGTGATAAAATGTTAGGAGAAATACACTGAGGTGGTTTGGCCATGTGGAAAGGATGGAGAGTGAGAGACTAACATGGAGAGTGTATGTGAATGAGGTGGCAGGAGGGAAGGGGGTGACTGATGATGAGATGGAGGGGTGGAGTGGAGAGTAATATAGGAGAGAGAAGTATGAGCTGGGGGTAGGGTTGTAAAATGGCGGGGGACAGGGCGACATGGAGGCAATTTGTTGTGGTCACCCCTTACAGGAATAAGGCGTCTGGCCATGGACAGATAGGTAGATTTTCATAGATGCTGAAGTACAGTACTGTACTGTACTGAAAATAACTTAGTTTGCACTTCCTTAACCAATTTGTCATTAACAATATCCCAGTCCAACTACAGATAGAGTGAGGTGATCAGAACATGGAGACCTAACTCTGTGCAAAAAGGATACCCCAAGTACAGTTGTCTCTCTTCCTGTCAAGAGCTGAGGAAGCTCTATAAGATTTTTTAATTCTATGCTATAACAAATATTGTATTCTTATAGGGGGAAGCCCATCATTCACTCACTGATGTAGAGCAATTTTCAGGTAACTCCAAACTGAGTAATAAACCAGATAGTTTCATATAACCCAGGAAGCCATTTATTAAGTTGGGTGGTAGCCACATAACTAACTGGACACATGGTGGTTTAGTGGGTTAAGCTTAAGATGCTCACTAGATGAGGTCCATAAGGGTTTAAGGGGAGGATGGGGTTTACTGTTCACATAATGTCACTCAGAGAAGACTGAGTGGTCACCTTCCCTTAAATGTTGGAATTCAGCAGCCTAGCCTTGGGCCCCTGGGCCTTTGATGGGCTGAAAGCAGGACTGGATGAGACAACTTTTACACTTATCTATAATTATGGTCTTTGTTCACAGCAAAACTAATACAGTACTGTATAGCTATAAGATACTGATGGATAAGGAATGAATAATAACATAAAGTTTAATGTGGTAACTTAAACCAACAATGGATGGAATAATAATTAAAAATTTGGTTTTACGCCTGGTATCCCCGTAGGGCTAAGGCGTTGCCCCTGGGCAGAGGACTTTTGGATTGCAGCATGTAGCATTTTATGACTGGATGCCCTTCTTGACGTCTACCAATGACCCTTGGGTGATTCAATCCTCCGACCCTTTGGTCAGAGCGGAGCGCTCTAACCCACTGAGCCACGGCTGCAACAATAATGGATGGAATGCTTCATAGATTTCATAAGGAACTTAACATTATAGAGATATAAGTACTTTAGCCCTTTCACCATTGAGAGTCATGTAGATACTCTATTCTGGGAATTGTCAAATGATTCTCTGCCAATGAGAGACCTTCCAGTAATTAAAAGATTGAAATTTATCTCAACAGCTCTTCTAGTGCTTTGCACCATGTAGGCATTAACATTTTAGTTACTGCTAGACAATTTTATTATACTGAAAGAAACCTAAGCAATGAAAGAATGTAAGCATAATGCACTACCAACAAAATTAAATTTGCATTACAGTGGGGCCTCCCAGTACAGTATGTGACAATATGGCCGACAAAATGCACCGCATACTGGAAATTTCACATATTAGAAACCAATGAATCTATCTCTATCTATTGCCAGATGCTTTAATCCCATAAGGGGTGGCCACAAACAAATTGCCTCCATGTCGCCCTGTCCCCCGCCATTTCACTGCCCTGCTCCCAGCTCACATCCCCCTCTCTCATATACCTCTCCATTCCAACCCTCCATCTCATTCTTGGCCTCCCCCTCCCTCCCTCCACCTCACTCATATACACTCTCCTCATCAGTCTCTCACTCTCCATCCTCTCTACATGGCCAAACCACCTCAGTGTGTTTCTCCTAACATTTCCTATCACATCCACAGCCACAGCACAACACTCCTTCACTTCCTCATTTGAAAGTCTGCCTCTCCATGTGACTCCACATGCTCCTCTCAAATAACTTATTTCCACTGCTCTCACTCTTGACTTCTGTCCCTCCAACAGGGTCCAAGCTTCACTTCCATATGTTAGAGTTGGTATCACAATACTGTCATGTAGCAGCTTTTTCATTTCTATGCTCACTTCCCTGTTTCTTATCATTGCTTTCAAGGAACCAGCAACCTTTCTTCCTTGTTGTACCCTTTCAAGCACTTCACCCTCTAAACTTCCATCCTTACTCATCACACTACCCAAGTACTTAAATGCACTCACATTTTCCATTTCCTCCTCATCCAACCTCACTGAACATTCACTGACTTCACCTCTCTCGAAGACCATAACTTTACTCTTCCCTACATTCACATTTAGATTCCATTTCTTACAAACACTCCCAAACTCATCCACCAAGCCTTGCAGCTCCCCTTCATCTTCACTTAACAACAAGCATCATCTGCAAACAACAGTACAGGGAGTTTCCAGACACTGCCCTCTCTCATTAGGGCTGCTCCAACATCCACTGTCCTACCTTGTATCTCTTTTATAACCCCATCCATATACAGATTGAACACCATGGAGACATGACACATCCCTGTTTTAATCCAACCTTCAAACAGAAAAATTCACTCAGTTCACTATACACACGCACTGCAGCCTTAGCACCCTCATACATACTCTTCACGGCATTCAACAACTTCCCATCTTCTCCATATATTCTTAATACTTTCCACGATCCTTGTCTATCCACCCTGTCATATGATTTCTCCAAATCCATGTACAATTAAATCAATGAAAATAAATGTAGATGGTCCAAGCCTCACCCTATCTTTGTCATTTACAATACTTCCCCAGTAATGACTATCATTTTAAAAAAGATATTCGCCCGAAGAAAGATAACAGAACTGTGAATGTGGTGTGCTAAGTAGCACTCCATTTGTATAATTGCAGGATTAGCAACCTTATTGTGCCCGTCCACTTGCTAGCCTCCATAAGTCTTGACAGTTTGTAAAATCTGCTCCTTGTTCTTGAGAAAGTTCCTCACTGTCAATTCACCTAAGCCAGGTTCACATCCAATGTCTGAGTTCCTTTTGCCTTGCTTATTCAACTCTGTACCCTTCATTTACAGTTCCAAAGCAATCCTCTTATTCTTGGAATGAAGCAACGAGTCCATGATGTAACTGGTGAGCAAGAGCGGGTCTTGTACAACGCTAAAAACACAACAATAAGCGAACGTGGCGCGGGCAAACACAGACTGAGAGACTTGAGACTTAACTTCAGAGACATCACAAGGGAGGGATGGGTAGGGAAATCGATTAGCCATCAGGTGATGACTTCGAATACTATCATTTTGATCAGGAACACCATTTTTCCCTTGCTTTCAGATGACACATTTGCATTTTAGAATCACATTCCACATATTAAAAAATTTGTTTTTTTCCTGAGACAAGTTCTCATATTGAGATTTCACATATTGGAATACCTCACTGTACAGTACTTCAGAGTAACAGGACAAGCAGTGCAAGAGATGCAGTACATCCTCTGGGCACACAACTCAAGTGTTAACATAGGGTATCACACAAGCGAAGCCTGCACACATAGAATTCTATATCTCACAAAAATCTAATGTGTTAACCAACTCTCTGCCCTGACTCCAACTTGCTTACTAAAGACCCTGTATGACCCCAACTAAACTACAGACATGTTCCCAAGGGAACAGCCTACTGTAAAGTGGTAGTCAGACAAAAGATTGAGACATTAATGATGTTTAAACAAATAAAAAATTAGGAAAAAGGCTCACCATGATCGACATCAACTTGACTGCTAAAAACCCTCAACTAGACTAAACATATGGTACCTTAGGGTACAGCCTACTGTATAGAGGTAAAGAACACAAGACGATCACATTAATGAGGTTTATAGGAATACAAAATTTGGGAACACTACTCATGCAAGTGGTTTCAGCTGTTAAGTATCCCTCTACCAAGCTCCAACGCACAAATGGCATACAGTACATGAGACATCCTTATTAGCGCTTTTTCAACCATGCAAGAAGATAACATGCATGGTGATCCTGTTTATCTGGGGGGTCTACTGTAAATACTTCAAAATCAACACAAAGGATATGTTCTGATCCTCTCCACATGGCAAGAGACTGGTTGTATGCAGAGCCATTTTGGGATAAAGGGTAAACTGCCTGTCTCTGTTATAGCCATACACTGTAATCCCATACGGAGTGGGGGTTTGTCTTTGAGTTAGTTGTTTTATGAGGAGAGCACTAACCCCCCACCAACCCGCTTATTGACATGTAGGGAACACATATAAGTTGGTTATATGGTTACCACTCAGCATTGTAAATGGTTTCCTGGCTTACAGGAAACGATTAAGTTGTCACTCACTGTAAAGTGAACTGAAAAGGAAAGAAGAGTAATAAAAAGTGGAAGAAATGATAGGAGAAATAGGAAGAGAAGAGGGCAGACACAAAAAAAGAATGATAAAGGTGAAGGAAGAAGTAGGTAGCACTGCATCGTAAGAGAATAATGGTCGCCACCACCTAACATCACAACAGGGGTAAACCTAGCTGCTAAACCTAACTGCTGAGTTCAAAAACCTCATGGCAACTACTGTGCTATGAAGAACTGATTCACAGTATATACTCTACATCATACACCTTTACATACATATATACACCATCCAATCCTGTGTTGCCCCATGAGAAGCATAGGAGCCTGGAGCTAGGTAATTTGGTCCTGACTTTTAAGATGAGAGTGACCAGCATCACTCATCCCTGAGCGGTGTTATGTGACCAATAAACCCCAACCACCCCTTGGATATAAACCAACACAGGCTCAATCTGGTTGGAGTACCTTTATTACCTACTAAACCAGCAGTGCCACAGTTTGGTTATATGGTTACCGCTAAGAGTAGTAAATGGTTTCCCAGTGTACAGGAAACCATTTGGTTTGTCACTCAGTGTAGAGTCACCCATAGACTGAAGGAAGAGGAGAGAATCAAGGAAGGACATAAGAGGAAAGGAGGAAGAAAGGAAAGGGCAGCCACCCAAGAGCAGCACTACATCATGTGAGTGGATGGTGAGTGCCCCAACCTACCACCATAAAATTATATCAAACAATTAATACATTAATCTATGCAAACTACAGAACAACAACATACAGACATAAAACTAGATGAAAGGCATCAAAGTAAAAACAAGTAGAATTGCCAAAAAGTACAATAACCTTAAGCTCAGACAGAAATCCCCATGAACAAATAACTGACACTCAAATGGGACTGTGAGGTTATTCTCCATGAGAACAAGCCCTGGGGGGTGTGTGATGAATCCCTCCCTACAACTGGCTTGGAGGGATACCCTATGTAATGATTCCCCACACCCCCTTACAGTTTGAGTAATTAATCCTGAAAAATGCAGTTAAATCTACAACTACCTTCATTTATTCATTCATTCATTATCCAATCCTATGTCGCCCCACAGAGGAGCGTAGGAACCCGGGGCTAGGCAAGTTGGTCCTGACATTTAAGATGAAAGTGACCAGCCTCACGCATTCCTGAATGGCATTACGTGAGCAATAAACCCCAACCACCCCTTGGATATAAACCTTCACTGGCTCAATCTGACTGGAGCGCCGTAATTACTCACTAAACCACCAGGCGCCAAAATTTGGTTATATGGTTACCACCCAGCATAGTAAATGGTTTCCTGGTGTACAGGAAACCATTTGGCTTGTCACTCAGTGTAGAGTCAACCACAGGCAAAAGGACAAGGAAAGAATGAATGCAAGAAAGACAGAAGAGGGAGTGTAAAGTCACCCGTTGGCAGAAGGACAAGGAATGAATGAAGGAAAGAAAGACAGAAGAGGATTGAAGGAAAGAAGGATGGAGGAGAGGAAAGGGCAGACACCCGTGAGCAGCACTACATCGAGTGAGTGGATGGTGAGTGCCCCCACCTACCACAAACAACTACCTTCAAAATACAGTAATTATAATTTTTACATTGAAAATGTACGTAGTTATTTTAAAAACAAGAAAATTGGAACTGCTGAAAGGAACAAATGAGATCATTTTTTGGTATCATGTGAAATATAATTTTAAAAGAGTGTCTTTACATGCACTATGTCATAAACTTGAAAAGATGCAGAAAATATACAGGACATTTATGATGCACGATTTTATTAAATTAAGAAAACCAGTTCTTTAGTGACTAAAGCGTCTACTATCTATTAGATCTGGTACATGCACTTTACTCAAGTTTATATACAAGCAGCTATATCAGCTTACTTCCCACAGCAGTGTCCCTCTTTTCTCTACATCTTATAAGTACTCTTCTGCTTCAGAAGTCATCCCCCTGAGTACTCAGAATAAATTTATACCACTGTTATTATTACTGATAAGGTAAGCTCTCTTAATTCACTGGTCAATGACACCCTGATTAGGTCATTAAAATAATACTAACCCTAATAAATGTCATCAAATCAAAAGTCAAGTGCACTAGTCACTAGTTAATATGCTAACCAGAATACACTAGTACCAGTATATATTTGTGGCACACTGTAGGGAACAATTATTTAAAAACAGAAACAAGGAGTTGGTATTTCGAACACAACAGTACTATGCAAAAGACATGTGTAAATATCTGACAAAGAATCATGAATACCAACATAACAGATTTTGTTGGGTGAAGACCCTGTCATATTCAATTTCTTTATGCAGTATACAGTCAACTCTCTTAAATATATCAAACAAATATCATACCTTTCTTCTAATAGTACTTGTAATTGTTGTGATCAGGGCTTACTCAAAAAGTTTTGCATGTTCAAATTCACAGCAACAGCTACACTTATCCAGGTAATTGCCTATTTCAAACACAGGCCATACACCTCCTGAGAGCTTTGTCCATTTTCCTATAAACTCTCTCATTTAACTTTGACTAGAAAAGTGCCACATAAATTACACAGTGCACGAAAAGTTATTAGCATTATACGGTATTTCTATATAAGAGTATGAACAAAGACCAAATAGCTCACATATTGCTCTTAGTACATTTCATCATAATTACAATGAACATTGAAGAATATGAAAATACTGTACAACATTACATTAATTATCTTTTTGACAATGTGTTTTAGCATATTTTACTAAGAAGCCTATTAATCCTTGCAGTACAGTACCTCTGTAGTACCATACAGTGCACATCACTTCCTCTACAAAAAACATCACCTTCCCAACTATACAGGTTAGCTATCCTTCAGGACCCATAAAGCACAGCTTGAACATGTATTGCAGAGGTGTTTGCTAATGTCAAGCATGTTTCCTGACCTACCATACTAAATTATCTGAGGGTTCAGGACTTGTGGATATGGATAGAAGTTTCTCCAGGGATGAGTTTAATTTACATATATGAGTGTTTCTAACCATTAAAATACCAGCAAATTATTATGTATTATACATTATTGGACAGAGAAATCATGAACTCCTACAAGTACACATTAGAAATACAATAGGGTAAATATAAAAATGAAGGAAAAATAATGAATATATGTGAATAACAGAGTGAAAATTATGCTCTGTTCTACAGCTTCACTTCTCTATACTATAGGTGCAAACATATTGAACTAATTCTATTATCATCTTGTGCAGAACTTCTTACAAGATACAGTATAATGTTTATTAATATTTTAGAAATATACACATATGATCATGTAAACATTTTTCTGTGGCGCAGCTTTTGTGCAATCATATATGTTTATAAAATATGTAGATGAGCTTGGGAGAGTGTGTAAGAAACGGAATCTAAAGGTGAATGTGGGGAAGAGTAAAGTGATGATCTTCGAAAGAAGTGAAGCCAGTGAATGTACAGTGAGATTGGATGGGAAGGATATGGAAAATGTAAGTGAATTTAAGTACTTGGGCAGTGTGATGAGTAAGGATGGAAGTCTGGAGGGTGAAGTGCTCGAAAGGGTACAGCAGGGAAGGAAGGTTGCTGGTTCGTTGAAAGCAGTGATAAGAAACAGGGAGGTGAGCATGGAAGTGAAAAAGTTGTTACATGACAGTATTGTGGTACCAACTCTGACATATGGAAGTGAAGCTTGGACCCTGTTGGAAGGACAGAAGTCAAGAGTGAGAGCAGTGGAAATGAGTTAATTGAGAGGAGCATGTGGAGTCACATGGAGAGACAAACAAATGAGGAAGTGAAGGAACGTTGTAGTGTGGTTGAGGACGTGATGGGAAGCGTTAGGAGAAACACGTTAAGGTGGTTTGGGCATGTGGAGAGGATGGAGAGTGAAAGACTGATGAGGAGAGTGTATGTGAGTGAGGTGGAAGGGGCGAGAGGGAGAGGGAGGCCGAGGATGAGATGGAGGGATGGAGTGGAGAGGTATATGAGAGAGGGGGGTGTGAGTTAGGAGCATGGTAGTGAAATGGCAGGGGACAGAGTGACATGGAGGTGATTTGTTTGTGGCCACCCCGTTCGGGATCAAGGCGTCTGGCAATAGATAGATAGATAGATTTCTAACATGCTTCTTTCCAAACACTTACAATACAGAAACAAGTTTGGTCTTATCATTTGAGGAATCTGCACAGTATGACAGTACAATAAGATTTTAAATACAACAAGAAACATGTGGACTGCTGATTTTCTTTCAAATCATTGATCAGTATATGCATGTGGCTAAGCCGAAAGCTTACTGGTATCTGACAGATTCAGCTCAGGTGGTCACTTCTGAGCTTAAACTGCCAGATGCTGCCAAAACCATATTTCAGGGGGTGTGACACTTCAAATCCTTTGGCAAGCATTTTTAGTGTTAGACACTACCAAGGACCCATTGGTCCAAAATGTAAATTTTACTGGATGCTGAACTGCATCCTATACTGTAGTTCAAAAGGTGCTAACTGGACAAGCAATCACCTTGACATGCTGTAATATGGTGACCTGAAAACCATATTCTGACTGCATCAATGCATAAATAACTGGCATGAAGGTATTCAAATGGACAGAAAGTAGACACTACCTACTGTACAGTAGTTACTTTGCAAGTATATCACTCTGTGAAGACACTGGCCTACAAATCCTGCAAACAGCAAATGATTGCAAAAAGTATGCTATTCTTGGGTTAAAACAATGCTACTTGCTTGCAGGGGGGGGGGAAACACTTTTATAGCAGAGGCTTTTAAGATGTTTCATAGCGCCAGTCCCAGGAGTTTTAAGTTACCCTTCGATGATGACATTTATTGTGGCTACTACGAGACAGTTTTGTTCAACTGAGGGACAATTTTTTCAATAAAAGGTTAACAGGAAATATTTTAAAAAGCACTAATAAAACTAATGACTAGACATAATCTCACTGCTGAACGCCAGTTCAGGGGGTGTAAGGGATTCCGATATACTGAGGTCTCTACCATTTGGACACATAGAAATGTGTCCAAAGTAAGACAATCAAAGGTGGCATGATTAATGAGACATGCTATCCATTCATTCATCATCTAATCCAGTGTTGCCCCATGAGAAGTGTAGAAGCCTGGGGCTAAGCAAGCTGGTCCTGATACTTAAGATGAAAGTGACCAGCCTCATTCATCCCTGAGTGCCATTATGTGGGCAAATAAACCCCAACCACCCCTTGGATGGCTCAATCTGGATGGAGCGCCTTAATTGCCCACTAAACCACCAGGTGCCATAATTTGGTTATATGGTTACCACCCAGTGTAGTAAACAATTTCCTGGTATATAGGAAACCTTTTGGCTTGTCACTCAGTGTGGAGTTGCCCGTAGACAAAAGGAAGAGAAAAGAATGAAGGAAAGAAAGACAGATGAGGAGGGATGGAAAGAATAAGGGAAGACAGGAAAGGGCAGGCACCCAAAAGCAGCACTACATCAAGTGAGTGGATGGTGAACACCTCCACCAACCATGAAGATATGATATCCACAAGCTGTAAAACCTGATGGGGTATCTGTATCTTGGAAAATCAACAGAGTTTGCCTTTATCATAAGCCTACTGACCATGCAAAAGTTGCATAGCTAAAGGTGGTCTGGTTACTTAAGATACAACATTCATAGATGGTGATGTGCCTCTGGTGGAGGGTTTGGAGGAAGCATTGACAGCACACCATCAAAAACCATAGTACAGTATTCCTCTATACACTGGGGGTACAATCAAACTATGGTGCAGGTATTCCTCTGTAAACCTGGGGATACAATTAAACTATAATATTCCCCTGTGCACTGGGGGATACAATCAAATCATAGAATCCTCTTGTATACTGGACATTATAGTTAAGTCAAAGTATACTTCTGTAACAGCAATGTCGCAGCAGCATGTTTTTTCACAAGTAAGAGGACCCAGGTTCAGTGCCTGGGCTGGTGGATTTGCCATTTTCCATCCACTCACTTGATACAGTGCTGCTTTGGGTGTCTTCCCTTTCCTGTCTTCCTTCCTTCCTTTTCTGTCTTTCTTTCCTTCATTCTTAACTCTTTCTTCTGCCTACGGATGACTTTACACTCCCTTCTCTGTCTTTCTTTCCTCTTCCTTCTGCCTATGGGTGACTCTACACTAAGTGACAAGCCAAATGATTTCCTGTACACTAGGAAACCTTTTACTATATAACCAAATTATGGTGCCTGGTGGTTTAGTGGGTGATTAAGATGCTCCAATCAGATTGCGCCTGTGTAGGTTTATATCCGAGGGGTGGTTGGGATTTATTGCTCACATAATGCCACTCAGGGATGAGTGAAGCTGGTCACTCTCATCTTAAATGTCAGGACCAACTTGCCTAGACCCGGGTTCCTATGCTCCTCTATGGAGTGACATAGGATTGGATGATGAATGGATGGATGGACCTCCTCATTCTTGTTCACCAAGCAGCAGGAACTAGATGTCAACTGACTGGCAGGTCATATTCTAGGGGGAACAGCTACACACACACACACACACACCACACACACACACACGGGTCGTAGAGGGAGAGAGACGGAGCTGCTCCTGGATCGAGAGGAAATAATCGCAGAACTAGCAGCGAAAGGGAGATAGCCTCTTGTGATTATGTGGTTGAATGTGTGAGTGGTGGTCCCGTCGGATATTAGTTAAAAAAAACACAAGTTTCGGCCCGAAAAATATGAGACAAAGTGAAAAAGAAAGTTTCCATATGGTTGTATCATGGCGGAGAGAGACGGAGGATTGTTTACAACTGGCGAGGGGGAATTTGCGGGCTTCTCCGAGCTAAATGTAGGCAAAGGAAGTGATAAGCTGCAACAAACAAGAGTAGCAGGAGTAGAGAAAACGGCGGAGAGGAATGTCCAGGAGTTAAAAAAGGTATGGGAAATAATTAAGCAGCTGCAGGAACGGACCATAGAGCAAGAGAGAGAGATCACAGTCCTACAGAATAGACTGGAAAAGGTTAGCACACGTAGTGAGGAACAAGAAAAAGAAGTTACAGAATTAAAGGCGAATAACGAATCCGCATCAAATGAAATAAAACAGCTGAAGAGGGAGAATAAGAGTTTGGAAGAAGAAAGGGACAGAATAAAAAGTAAACTAGATGAATACGAATCAAAATCGAGGAGGCAAGATGAGCATATTCAGGAAATCAAGGAGCAACATAAGGGGTGGAAGAAAATACAGGAGGAAGGAAATGTAAATTTGAAGGAAATCATAGAGCAACAAAGTAAGGAAAAAGTGGAAAAGGAAGTGGTTAGAGTACTAAGAAGTAGAGAATCTTTGGTTAGGGATGTAGCAGACAAGAAAAAATGTGTGATAATTTCAGGAATAAAAGAAAAACGAATGACAGTGAGATCTGAAAGAGAAAGAGAGGATCTGAGCAAGGCTAAAGAAATAATATCACTGGTTATGGAAGGAAACAATGAAGCCCAAGAAGAGATTGAAGAAGTGTTTAGGTTAGGAAAGTACGAGGATGGTGGGGCAAGGCCCATGAAAGTAAAGTTTAAGTCCCAAGTAATAGTGAATGAAATCATAAGTAGAATGTGGAAATTGTCAGAGAAAGAGGGGTTTGAAAATGTTTGGATTAGGAGAGATGCAAATGAAGAGGAAAGAGCTAAATTAAAGGAGTTAGTAAAGGAAGCAAAGACAAAAAACGAACAACGAACGGAGAAAGAGAAGACAGAGTTCTATTGGAGAGTTATGGACCAGAAATTGAGAAAGTGGTACCGACGGAAGGAAGGAGAGACGAGAGTATAAAAAACCATGAAAAAAGTTTGAAAGTGGCGTACACAAACATTGATGGACTAATATCGGCAAGGTTAGAAATCAATGATTTTTTGAGGGCACACGAACCTGATGTTATGTGCTTTGTAGAAACTAAATTGAAAGAAGATATTGATATTCATATGGGAGGTGGGAAATACAAATTATGGAGAAGAGACAGAAAAGAAAAAATGGGAGGAGGAGTGATGATAGCAGTGAAGGACAATATAAACGTAGATACTGTGGAAATGGCAGAGGGCAGGGCCGAAGCCATAAATTTGAAATTAGAAACTGGGGAGAATGGTAAGAGGGATATGGCAGTGGTATATGTTCCCCCTAAGACGAGAGCATGGAATGATGATGAATACCAGGAGATGTTGTCAGACATGGTTAGTTATCTACAGAAAGTGATCGAGAAAAGCAACAATATAATCCTAATGGGTGACTTTAATTGTAAAGAGGTGAACTGGGAGG
>JAGKTI010005309.1:31762-45731 GCA_018397915.1 Birgus latro | reverse complement strand
CCCACGTTACTGTTATCTCTTTGTAAGTTCATATAAAATCCACAAAGTTATGTAATGAATTATAGAAAAAAAATTATAGGTTACAGCAGAGTATAAAACGAAGCATAGATTGTGTCCTGTTCTCTTCTTTCTTTAACCTGGCCTAAAGTTGCTGTCTCTCCATACCCGAGGCTAGGCTGTCGTAGTATAGAATATTTAAGGGTAGAAGCGTGACCTGGAAGAACTCTTGGCAATCTCTGGGACTCAAACCATACCAGTTAGTCCATGGCCCGTTCCGACCCGAGAGTTCTACCTCCATGCCACCAGAGGAAGTGAGCTGTAATGTTGGTCAGAGGCGAAGCAAGCCAAGGAAAACATATCAAGTTCAGATGGGTGTTACAGGCAGGGTGGTTAGGTGGAAATCCAGGGCGGGGGTTAAAAATAATGAGTTGGGTGAATGGAAAAGTGTGTATGGGATGGGCTGAGTTGGTGCTGAATGATGAGACAAGGTGGATGAAGTACACCCTGTGGAGATGCGCTTGTATGGTGGTCAGTGATGGCGGTGGGAAGGTGCAAGTCACTAATTTCTCCTAGAGGACCGATATGGAGGGACAGATAAAAGCTGGATGGGTGGAGAGGAGTGGTAGGGATGGTCTGGGATGATGGTAGGTAACCTGACACGGTAGTAATATACACCCTGTGATGATGGGATTTCTATGTTGGTCGATATGGCCGTGGCCTTCATTTAGTCCAAAGTGTTCTCCTTGAACAAAACAACAAAAAGGACAAGAAAATAAGCATGCGTAGCACTCAAATACCTAGTTTCCCAAGATGCAGGTAATATTATTTGATTCATTTCACACGAAACGAAAATGGTATAAATATTTGATTGTGCAAATAACATTATAAATCTGTTCCTTTTTACAAGTGATGGAGAACTCGGCGTTGTTGTTTAATCTCTTGTTCCGATTTCGAATTCAGATATCTTGTTGAATCCTTCCATGTTACCCAGTAGATTTTTAAATTCAGTACTATGATTATCAGTGTTGATTTGGATTTGTGTGAGGTAGGGGATTGGCTGTATAATTGAGTCGACATCGATATCATAAAGGACTTTGTTTTTATATAAGTTTGCAGTGATCTTATTAAATGTTAGTAAACTACCCTCATTTGAGAACTGGAATCGAGGCAAACGAAGGCGGCAAACAGACCAAGAAAAACTGGTGTTTAGAGAAATGCACTTTCCTTTACTCTGGGGATGACGAGGGCGATGATAAGTAAAAAAAAAAAAAAAAAAAGTCAAGCCCGCGTCTAGGATACACAGAGGGCACCAGCAACTTAAAAGCAAATTCATGCAAGTCACTTAGTCTAAGAGTTGCACAACTGCCAAGATTTTTCCTCGATTTGCCTCGTCTTTATGCATATTTATTTTCAGATGGAACTCTGAAGTGGAGGCATTGTTTTAACGGGGAAGTGATTGAGAAAGTAAGTGTGTGTGAAAGCTGGTCGCGAGAGCTGGTGAAGCGAAAAGAAGACAAAAAATCTTGTTACTGAAGCGAAAAGAAGACAAAAAATCTTGTTACATCTTGCAAGTTTTAAAAAATAAGATTGTAGCTAATGGTATATCTGTATGCACATCTGAACGGCGTAATATTTACAGGTTCATAGCAGATCTGACATCGCTTTTGCTAGCGTCATGTTATCTATCTTCTCTGCCATACTTTCCTTATAAGCGTGTCAAGGCGAGCAGAAGATAGGCATTCCTATGCCTCTAATGTAAATATCAGGCTTATTATACATCAGTGTTCTTAACATTGCTGTGGACTAAAACACAATACTGCTATCGTTTGACAGAGATAATATTACTGAAGCATGATTATCTGACTAACAGTGATTTTATGTAGTAAAAAGGGTGTATATGAATGAGGGTGCCGTGTCATGAGTTGAAGGGTCGTCGTTGAACAGGGACAAAACTGCCAAAAGGTCGTCTTGCTAGAGCCACCCATCACATGATGTGGTGTTTGGCGACGAATAAATATTCATTCCAGTGCAACAGCATAGTTGCTCATAAGACAAAACACTAACATAACGTTGCGTTGCATTTAACCTTCAGCAGGTGAGAAACGTGACCGATAAACATAATCTACAGTATATACATAAACAACAGCCACACAGCAGTAGCTGGATAATATTGCAAACTATTTTGCATATCATTTTTGGATGATATTTAAAATCTCAGATAGTGCATGACAATCTGTCGGTATCTGGGTGTGATAGTCGTTACATCACCTACCTCAGAGAGTTGTAGGGTCAAACCTCACATCGTCTCTTGCCTCTCCTTGCCTCTTCATCCAAAGCAAGAAGCCATCAGTCTCCAGTCCTACTTCCCACACACATAAAAAGCATAATCTTTACTATGTTGGACGAAAAAGAGCTGGTGAACCCTAGGGCCGAACAGGAAACCCGTGCCAGACCAAAGGTGAGTGTAAGTCTTCCTTTTCCACAGTTTATGAAGTTAACCCAGACTACAGGGGTCGTTTTTTACGACCATTACTTGCACAACACGGGCCGACACAACTTCCACCACAGCGCACTTCCAACAGCTTCTTGCCACACAAGCGACCACTAAAGGAACTCAAGCTTCATTTCCAACTCCTCTTCCTCCTCTTTCAACATAGATACAGATTTAGATGAAAGCAAGGACAGCAGTGACTCGGGTGCACGAGTGAACTTGGTACAAAATAGTTACCTAGCAAAATGTCTTTCTGTTTGCAGGATATAGGTTCTACTTCTATGAACCCCTCCTAAGACTGACCCGAGTATGTAGTCGGATTGGATGAACTCTCACTTGAAACAATGTCAAGCAGCACTCCAGGGCTTCACCTGATTACTCGTATTTACTGGGACCAATCGATTCGCTTACAGAAAACCCATTGGGTTACAGTTAATCGGGCTGTTGAGGATTTACTCAATCGGATGAGATCTCTAGCTGTTCGTTAGATTCTTTCATCTTATCATGATGTTGCAACCAATCTGGTTGTGAAGAAATCAAGGAACCACCAGCAGCCCCTGCACCATGACATTCCCGTCGACAGTCTGCGGTTGGGGCTACATATGAATCCCTTGCATTTTACTACGGCTTGAAACTTACTTGCAGTATCATAGTACACCACCCATCAGATACAGGATTACATGCCCAGGCACGTCTTCCACAAGAAATTACAAACATCTCAGTGGGCAGTGACAAAAAGCACTTAACTTTTCACGTTCTACTCCGTAGACTGTCATTTTTTTTTTTTTTTTTTTTTTTGAGAGGGGGGTGATTACCAAACCCAGATCTTGAAAAACTGTAGCGCACCCCTCGGTTATTAAGAAACTGAGCCCTTAACTGGTCTTTAATAAACTTTGGGAAAATAGCATAAATTAGCGAAAAGAAACCTCGATAATGAATATTACAGGCAATAGATTTTTGCCAACAACTCTGAAATTATGAACATATTTCGGTAAAAAAAAAAAAATAATCCATGTTTTGGCATTATGTCTAAACTCTCAGGATTTGGCTAGTCGTCGTCATCATCATCATCATCATCATCATCATCATCATCATCATCATCCCGCATTTCTCCCACTCCCAGGTAGGGTGAGGTAGGATCCTGAGAGCAAGGAAAAGGAAACAAAATGATACAAGGAGATTTAATGAACAACATGCCCAATATAATTGATTACACACTAGTTCACTCACCATTCAAGTCCCCGGAATCGTAGCAACATCTCATAGGCACAATTTCACACGTAGCTTCGTAACTACCCACCATACTCACCAGCAAAGCACGCTTTCTTCAGTGCTGTTGTCCAGAAATTTTTTTTTTTTTCACATCTCTCACGAATCATATTATATATTATTCGAGTTATCCTCTGCAGTCCACTCCTCAGTATGCCTCACATTTGACGAATCAGTGTGTAAAAGGATAATTTTGTCAGTCAAGACGAGATTTAGTATAACCCATTGCCTACTCTAACTTTAAAAAAAAAAAAAAAATCTGAAGAGAATACGAACATTTGCCTTTTTTAACTCATTCGTCTGCGGATCTTGTGTTGTCCGAACATGCGTAGGATGATGAAATGGTGCTGGTATGTAGCGTGATGTACATTCGGAGAGTGAATAAAATATTATAACTTTTATAAGCATTCCTGAATACAAATATTTAAAAATTTAAATCAGTGCAACCAAACAAACAAGGCATCCGTGTGTTTACCTTCGTGTCATCACTGAGGCCTTTTATACATCACGATATACTAGTTTTATGTAGCTTTGGTTTGAATTTCTACCTAACATTTGTCGCAATAAAAGCTGATTTTATATAGGTATACGAATACATACTCGTGTGTGTGCGTGAAGAAAAATTAAGCAGTTTTTTTCCCAATTTTAATCAGACTAGGTGGACGTGTTCGGGTTCAGCCAAGAGGATGACTTTTTTTTTTTCTTTTTTTTTACACAACGTCAAAAACCAGATTCACATAACCAAGTTATAGCCTGCCTTACCAAAGGTCAGCTAACAGTTTTTATCCGATTTAAACCAAACTTGCTGGGAGTGTTGAGGGCAAGGCAAGAACGAAGATAGTCTGTTTTGAGAACAAAGGGTCAAAGGTCAAGGTCACCGGGTTAGGTCAATTTTCGGCTTGTGTGTCTGTATAGGAACAAAACCAAATCTATCTATTTATCTGTCTATTGCCAGACGCCATTATCCCGTAAGGGGTGGCCATTTGACTTTGAGTTATTATTTTACGGGGAGGGGCACTAACCCTCCACCAACCCACTTGTTGACACGTAGGGAGCAAAACCAAATAACTAAAGTAATATTTATTGATTTGAGTCGACTTGGTGGAAGAGTTGAGGATCAGCCGACGGGTTCATTGTATAATTGTTTTTAAGAGCAAGGATCAAGGTTACATAACGAGACCAACTTAATCAGCTTTTATCCAGTTTGGCCTCAATTTTTTTTTTTTTAAAGCGTTCAGAGTGAGACAGGGACGCCGGAATTCGAATTTGAAACAATTAGTAGAAGGTCAGATTCACAGGGAAAGGTCAAGGTTCAAGGTCACCTGGAAGGGTCAATTCAAAGTGTTTATCCGATCTAAACCAACGTTTATGGAAGGATTAAGGCAAGAAAAAGGTCATTCGATTTTGAGAGCAGTCACTCGAAGGTGTGTAAGTCACACAGCCGAGTCAAATGCTGGGTCCTTAGACCATACTGGTGCGTGCGTGTGTTGCAGTCTCTGTGTGCTCATTCTTGTTTTAATTATGCGTCCATTTGACCTCACTGGGTAAAAGTGGCAAGATTTAGACTGCCGGATTGCTTCACTGGACTATCAAGAGTTACCTAGAGCAGTTAATATATAGATTGTAAAAATTCCTCGTTCGTAGTAGTAGTAGTAGTAATAGTTGCTGTTGTTTTTGTTGTCGTTGTTATTGTTGTTGTTGCTACCCCTAGTAGATCTGAATGTGAACCCAGCACACTGTAAGCTGAAGTTGCCCTCCTCGTGCAGTACAGCACCCTCCTTTCAGGGAATAGGGAGGGAGTTGAGGAATGTTTGCATAACCAGGCAGCGAAGCCCTCTATTTATGTCGGTGTTGCCGCGTGAAGGTACCCAACTCCAGCACTAGAAGAGTATGGTACGAAAAAGTAACATAAAAGTCCTTGTACCTGATCTTTGTTCATCCCTTGAGTCCGTGAAGTCCTTCCTATGTTAAATATAATCTGTTGGGGGTTGTGCAGGTGTATCATGTTAATTGCGTAAAAAGTGGAGGAATTTTCTTGTCCGCAACTGTGTATAAATTCAGCTTTGTTTTACCTCTGTGCTTAGAAGCACCGGAACTTCATTACTCCTTAAGAAGACCTCAGTTATGCGTTAATCCCCTCAGCACGATGACGTCTTTACATAATTTATTCTTATTTCAGTTAGACGATAATGCCCTGCTTAGGGGACCCTTCATAGTTGTGAAGGGGCTAAAGAAGGCTATACTTCTCCTAATTGGAACAGTCAGGCGTAATGTCGAAGTTATATCCGTTCCCTGACTGATTGACACTATATCTTTATGGAAGGTGACATCAGGCAAGCTGCAACCGTAGAGTTTAATGAGTGTTACACTTTCACTTCGATCGATATTTGCCGCACCCACAGGTGTGTATCTGAAGTGCGTGTGGTGTCCATCTGGGGGTGTCTTGAGATACGTCGGAGGGATGTGTCCGAAGACAAAGGATATCTTTTTTGGGTACGCTGGAATGGTTGATACAGCTGCGGTAGGTATGGCGATTAAAGGTGTCATTTATTTTGCTTTCTGCGATAGAAAGATCTGAATGAGCATTATGTACTCTAGCTGCAGGGATTGATTACTGCTAGAATTACTAAGGAGGTAGTCGAGTGGATAAGGAGTGGACCCGTTCTTCACATGGTCACGAATTCGTATTGCGGTTGTTGGACGAAATTTACTCTTCCACCGTACACACCGACACATTATTATAACTCCCCTGTTAAGCCCTTCGCTACGATTACGTGTTGTTTTAGCTTATCACTGCTGCTTCCAGAGTGTTTCATTCAGTTTTAGTAAAGACCTCTCGCAGTGAAAGGGTTAGTGATGTTTATTTCTAACTCTTAAAGCTCTACAAAGAACTTCCCTAAGCAAATTAGAATCGCTTGGAAATAGCAAGACTTAAATACAAAAGACGTCCTTGAACTGAATAGATTAACCCTCAGACGACGAGAGACCAGTCCTTAGCCAGATGAGATACTCTAGCGGCAGGAAGCGTGATGTATGTAAGACTTCCTTCGTCGTCAGAGGGTAAATAGAGACTGTTTTTAGTGGAAATAGTTTGAGCCTTTACACGAGAACATTCTGCTTAAGCTGAATCAGATCGTGTGAACAAGAATAGACTTTATTAGCAGCTGATCAGTAACACACACCAGCTTTCATAAAAACACTCCCATTACGACCATTTTCCCCGATTCTGAATGATACTACGTATATATATATATATTTAACAAGCATTGAGTATGGATGGTAGGTATCAGTGTCCAGGCGGTGACATGGGAAGGAGTGTGGTGCCATCGGTTTCGCATAGGAGGACTGCTGAACTTGAAGATATGGATTGCATAGTTCATGTAAGTCGGATGCATAAAAAAAAAAAAAAATACTCGTCGACCCCTAAACCGTGAAGGGTAGGAAAATATGTGGATTCTTATTCACAGATTTCGTAACATGTCGTCCTCATTTTTTTATTTCTTCTGATGCATCTTAACATACACATGTATGTTACAGATGCAAACTAAGTCAGTATGAAAAAGATATTAATAAAATTCAAGAAAACATGAATGTGAACCCAATGGACTGCACACTTAATTTCCTCTTCTCCAACAGTCCACCATCCTCATTACAGGGCGTAGGGAAGTAAATAACAAACGTTTGTAATCCGGGCAGTTGATCGCCGTGGTTATAACAGTGCTACGACGTGAAGGTGTCCCTCTCCAGCACCAGTTCTCCAATACCAACGAGATTACGGCACCAAATACGATATCGCACACACCTACAAGTTTTCCTGTTATAAGTTACTGTATTGGCTCATTATGTGTATCGTACTTTTCACCGTCGCTCATGAAGTTGTGTCTCCCCAACACGAGGGTCCTGCCCAACCTTTTCAGCTGCACTTTCCCCTTCAGACACACAGTTCTCACATTTGGTACTCTCTGCTCTCTGCTCGTAAGTCGTTTCAGCCACAGCCACACATAATCTTCATGACTCTTCATGGTTCAAAAATGCAACATCAATCTGTCTTTTGCATGACACCACATTCTGTGAGAGATGATCTTGACAAATGAACCATCTGACATTTCTGCCCCTATTCTGTAAGCATTGGTGACCACAGCTCCCTGAATTCTTCAGTAAGAGATGATGGCATCAGGTGGAACGTATAATACAGTAGCCTTACTTTTCCTTTTTTTTTTTTTTTGTGTGTGTATAGATTTTTCTATGAATTACTTATGTTTTGAAGCAAGAATAAGATTATTATATTGCATTTTCGATTCAGTCAAAGATCAGTCCATCAGTGCTACTCTCCTCCTCAGTGTCTACAGCTGCACTCGTCCTCATCTCACAGCCTGAGTAGTGCTTCATCCCCTCTCATCTCCGTCTTCGCCCCCCCCCCCTCCCCCCGTGACTTCTCCCTCCCTCTCCACTAGTTACTTCCCTGTCCTTGAGGGTGTTAACCTTATAAACCCTCGTAAGGCGTTGCTGGTATTGCGTGAGGAGGTGTGTGGAACCCTGCTCGCGTGCCCTATACTTAGCCGTGTTTATGTTGGCGCAGAATTACTTACCGAATATACGTTTGTGGTTGAGAATACTTAGAGCAACGCAAGTGACTTACCAATCAATAACACATGATAATGGAGCAACAAAGTAGGGGAACAAGGGTAAGCGCAGTCAGGGCTTGTCAGTGCGAGGAAATGTTTACGGTGGTGAGGGCAGCCCACGCCTCTGTCTTCCCTTGTATTTCACGTCAGCACGTGACATGTTGGCTGACCCTCTGGCAGCACTCACCACATTAACCTTTAAACAGTCCCATTCACGCACCACCACACACCCACTGTCCCCTCCCTCCCTGCTCCCTCCCCTCCCATCCCTTCCCTCCCACCACAGCAAGGCAACACCCTCCGCCCCACAAATCCGTCCGCATTGTCCCCACAAAAAGCGCTAATGCTCCAAGAGAGGGGTTGTTTCTGTCATATGCCAGACTTAATCCTGTTCCCCACGGCAGGGCCTGTCACCTCGGCACTCTTCTGATCTTATGGCGGTGACTGGAGGGGATTATCGTCATTTTATTACAGTTATTTATGGTGGTGTTCAACTTCTGCGTCAAGCCACGCTAAATACTATTTGTGAATCTCCTTAATATTCGTTTGCCTACAGTTAATCAGAATGTAGAGTGGTGCGATAAACTACCTTGAAGCAGTGTTTAACTAAGAGTATTACATTCTCCCACCAGGTACTTCCCACCACGGCCACCAGATGGGAGTTTCGTTCAAACCCTCCCACCGCGCCGCACTCCACCACCACACGGCGATGCCACATGCTGCTGGAAACTTCCTACATTTATGCATATTTCTACGATTTCAACGCTTTTGCTTTGGGATTGTGGCTTCGAGAGACAAATACCACAGCTGTGTTACCATCTTCCACCACTATGTAACCATGATACGACCCCCTTCATACACGAGCATCTCCGGAGTCGTAAAATCCTCGAAATTTCATCTGATCTCCCAGAGCAGGGAAGGGGCGGGACTAGGATATGTAACGAGTGCGATGATTGGCTATTACGACAAGTGACATCATCTGAATTTCAATATCTCTTTTCAATGTGATTTTTCTCTGACATGCCATTTTTACATTAGGGTATTGGCGCGGCATGAGCAGATTGTTAGAAAGCGGGCTGATACACGCGAGCAAGCATTCATGTGCAGTCTGTCAGAAAGTAGGCTGTCGACACACCCTTGGGCCACCACTTAGGCTTGGTAGTCGCGTGCTCAACCCTACCGTCTGCTGCCGCCTCGACCCCCGTCCTCTGGCTCGCTGACCACCTACATCATCGCCAGTGACCGCCCGGCATTATTGTGCGACAGTCACGCCAAAGGATATATTTGAAGTTAGCGTCGAGGAAGTTAGCAAGGACAGGGGAGGAAGTGAGGAGGACATAAGGACGTGATTGCTGACCGGCGAGTGACCCGGGATAAGAGAGAAAAAAAGGAGCTGACCGCCTGGCTTTTGTGACTTGACCACCCACGTGTCTTAGGTCTCACTCTCGTCGCCAGTTTGAAAGAAAACGGAGTACACGAGTGTCAGTAGCGGTGTTACTGGTTACTCCATGTGGTATAGAGACAATGTGGTGGTTTGACTGTTGAATTGATCCGTGGTGCTGTGGCCTAGAGTCAGCACCTTCATCTATCTCGACCTCCTCGATCTGTGAAACCCACACCCTCGGCCCCACTCAACGTCACCGGCAACCCGTCCTTACACTCGCACACGTCATGTTCAACCTCTCGGAGCTCGGGACGCTGGAGGCGCCCACAGGAGCGTCTCCAGCCACATCCCTCACCTCAACCTCAGCCTCCAGCACCACCACCACAGCCTCGAAGGGCGAGGACCACGTGAAGAGACCAATGAATGCCTTCATGGTTTGGTCAAGGATACAGAGACGGAAGATTGCACTCGAGAACCCAAAGATGCACAACTCCGAAATCTCCAAGCGGCTGGGCGCTGAGTGGAAGCTACTCACCGACTCCGAGAAGAGACCTTTCATCGACGAGGCCAAACGACTCAGGTGAGGTTCATTTACATAGTCCTTTCAGTGACATCGCATTGCATCATTATCACCTTTATAGTAAGAGTTCTATAGTACTTTCATTTTTTATTACTGAGAGCTTCATACCTGCTTCTTCTTTTATTTTTAATCTTGATACTCCAGTGCCTTTAATCTCATCAGTAAAGGATGCCTTTCAAAGTTAGCTCGTGCTACTTCCAGACCATTTGATATTGTTTAAAACTGTAGGGGACTCAGACGGGACAGCTTTTGGTACAACGTTAATTAACCCCATCACGTCTAAAACCTTCCTGAATTGAATAAGTTCGTTCGATGATAGCCTGATTAAAATGATAATGATGTCATTGTAGAGATGGTGTTAAATTTCTCTCTCAGTGTATTCCTCCGTATGGTGCGTTCCGTAAGCTGTGGGGATGTAAGCACCTTATGGCCTTGTTCCCGGTTGCAAAAGGGACTTCGTAACACCTCTTTTTTAGCGGATTAGGGTGCATTCATACTGAGCTCGGAACCGAACATATTCAGATGCAAACTGTTCGCGCGTGTAGGTCAAGATAAAACCTGTAAGTAGTACGTCTCTTTTCATGGGCCATGTTACGCATAAATTGTTTAGTATTGCCACAGTATAGTTGCCACTGAAAAAGGGATTGTCCAGAAAGTGAACTAATATAATTTAGTTTTCTTATACTTGTTTTTTTTTTTTATATCCGAGGCCTACATGATTGACAGTTTGCGTTAGAAAAAGTACGTTCTTACCTCAAGTGCCTATTACACTTGACCATTATACTGTGCACAATTTGTATAGTGTTAATATCGACAAAGTTTACGTCAGTAACATACAAGAGGATACTGAGAGGTCCAAAATACATCGCTACGGAAGAGGTGTTACGAGATTTTCAAAGCCCCTTAGCATGCGTGCCTCGGCAGTATGTGTAGGAGCGGGACGGGCCCACCAAAGCTTTAATCAATAACACCTCGGCCGTACTCCTCACTTATCTCAAGGGCCAAGGCAAACACCGCCCTCTCATTACCCAAACACAATATCACACTTAATTTATGTCTTCTCTGAGTGGGGCAAGAGTTAACGCCAATCACATATGTTAACCTGAGATCCAGAAATGTATGTAGATGTGTTTTCTTTTTTAATATGGCTTTGTTGAGCGAGGCAGAGAATTTTTTTCGGGATAATGTGTCTCCATGTGTTAAATTAGTATTATAATGCAGTGAAGGGTAAGTGCCATAGGAATATACTGTACTGCCGGTTAATTAAAGCCAGTGTTAAGGGTATGAATTATATCAAGAAATTGTAGGCTATAATTTTGCAGGAACGACGAGAGGAGAGAGCAGATTCTTCCCGTGTGTCTAGTTCTTGTTCTTCCTGCCAAAAAAAAAAAAAGATATAATTTTCTCAGCATGAACGACAGGAAGAGAGAGCAAAATAATCCCGTGTGCCAGATGTTTCCTACAAAAAATAAACGAATATGTAAATTTAGAAATAACAAAAAATAACAACAGAGTATCATATATAATTATATACATAAAAGTCCAGGCTTATATCGGGAAATTCTAGTGACGCTCTTACGTCCGATATTCGTTTCATCTTAAGGCGGCGACAATCCTGACCAAAGAGGAAAAAGCCTTGGTTGAATGCCTATCGACCACACGAAAGTCAACAAGGCAGGCATTTTTTGCTGTGTTACATTTTTCCCCTAGAATGCAGATCGCAGTTGTCGGTTTCCCTGTCAGACCCCAATTACAATGCCGGGTGAACAGGGACAAGGGGAAACAAACTGTATCTACCAGACTGACCGGCCCGAGAACGCTTGACCGACACGTGTGACTGGCAAGAGGGAACGAGACACCGGGTTTCCTAGAACGTTTGACCGAAATATGTGACTGGCAGGAAGAAACGAGGCTCCGGGTTTCGTCCAGGGTTCAGGCTGTTTTACTGCAGCAGCCGTAATCCCTTCCGTCTGGTTGCGTGTTTTTAAGTCAACCCCTTCAAGCCGATGTCGTATTATTTTTTTTTTTTGACAATTTTGTTCATTTTCTTTGGACTAGGGGTTAGATGCAGCTTTCGTTAATCCCTTCAGTACTTGAGATCTGTCCAAGGTTGAATAGAATCGTCTGGAACTAGCAGGAAAAAAAATCAGAATTGTGTCATTGGATTTTAGGTGTGAATTCTAACACCAGACGATTTTGCTGAGATTTAAGAGGAATCTCTGTCAATGAAGGGGTAAATTGGGGTCTTACCTAACCCCTCCAGTTTGAAAAGCCTCTCCAAATGCTGAGTAACATCGTCTGGAAGCAGCATTAAAAGACATTACATCGTGGGAGAGCAAATGTTTACCCTGTGTCCTTCGCTTCACCTTCTCAGTCATATATTTCGGGTAATTATGACCGCGCCCTTAACTCCTTGACGTTGCCGTGGTGACGTCTTCTGGGCTTTATATGTTTTATTCTCGCAACCCCCAGACGATTTCGTTCATCCTGTTGAAGCTGGAGGGGTCAGATATACTCGTCTTCATTAATCCCCTCAGTACTAGATGTCTCCTCCTTGGATGAAGTCGTCTGGACATAGGGGTAGGGTAAATATACACGTAGCGAACGAGAAGGGACAGACCCAAGTGATTATGAGTTCGTTCGTTGAGTGTGTGCAGCTGTCCAGACCAGTTTCCCTTTAGCCCTTTGGCACAGTAATATCTCTATCTGTCCGTCTGTCTATCTGTATGTATGTATGTCTATTTTCAGATGTCGTAATTCCGTAAGGGGTGGCCACAAACAAATCGCCTCCTCGTCGCCTTGTCCTCTGCCATTCGGATGCCCTCCCTACAACTCACACACCTCTTCTCACATATCTCACCACTTCATCCCTCATCTCATCTTTGATCTCCCCCTCCACCTCACTCCCATACGCTCTTCTAGTCAGTCTCTCATTCCGCATTTCCGTAATTTGTATTTTTCCGCTTCCAGACAAATTTATCTCTGGTTAACGCCTTGCCATCCAGAGTCTCGCGTGAATTTAGTTGTCAAATAATAATGAAAGAGTTATGGGATATTTTTTCTTTTACACTTTAATTCCGTACGATTTTTTCCCCGAATAAAATCGTCTGGAACTAGCCACCAGATCGTAATAATTTCAGTCATAACAGGTAGAGGATGAGGGATTTTCTTTTATTACTTTTTAATACGTAGGCTCTCTCTCTCTCTCTCTCTCTCTCTCTCTCTCTCTCTCTCTCTCTCTCTCTCGGCTACCTTTCACTCTTTACTCCCACCCATGCATCCTCACTTCCGTTTTCATAAAGTGACAAGTCGCGCATCAGTTTAATATCCCGACTACAGGATATATCAAAGAGTTCAACGACATGTAATAAGCAAGGGTATACAGGGTGTCAAAAAAGCTGATGCCTTATACTCGGTCGACTTGGCACGCTCTTGAGGATTTCTGGTTCAATGATGCGAGTTTGATAGAAGGGCAAATTGGTTCCACTTTATTACAAGATCGCCCCCAACCCAGTGCACACACACACACACACACACACACACACACACACACTGATTCACGGCCCGTCTGTTATTTAATTCTTGGTAAATGTTCAAATTCGTATTACGGCGTCGCTAAA
>JAGKTI010005309.1:10893-23489 GCA_018397915.1 Birgus latro | reverse complement strand
GAGGGATGGTGGTGTATAAATTCTCTCTCTCTCTCTCTCTCTCTCTCTCTCTCTCTCTCTCTCACACACTTTTTTTTTCAGAATAAACGAATATACGTAAAAAATTATGTGCACAGTCGTGGGGGAAAAAAACGTTCACCTGATATTTCCCCTCACTTCACTCTTCTCTGCTGGCTAACATTTCTGAGCTAAGAGAGGCTTGGTATGTTTCTCAGCCATGGATTATTCTCCTTGATACGATGCCTTAGGAAGGACTGTGACAGACATGCCTTTTCACTACGATGACGTATTTTAGCTCGTTCTTGCTATCTTCAGATGATTTTATTCAGCTTAGGAGAACACCTGGTAGAGAAGGAGTTATTGGAGCCTATTTCTAACCCCCTGTTCGAAAAATCTACCCCAGGCTGAGTAAATTCGTCAGGATATGACAGAACTTATGTAGCAAATACACCATTGGATTGATGAAGATGCATTTGAATAATAAACGAACGCTTGTCTTTCGCTACACATTACTGCGCGTATATAGAGTAACTTACGTGTATAAGTGTGTGTGCTTGTACGTAAAGTGATTTGCGTGCAGGAATGTGTGCGTGTATGTGGAGTGGTTTGCATCCGAGTGTGTGTGCGTCTATGTGGACTCTGATTTGCAAGCATGAATGTGTGTGTATATGTGAAGCGATTTGCATGTATGAGTGTGTGCGTATTTGTAGCGTGATTTGCGTGTGTGAGTGTGTGTATATTAATGCAGAACAATTTACCTGTATGTGTGTGTAGTGGGATTTGCGTGCATGAGTGTGCTTATGTGTATTTAGAGTTATTTACATGTACATATAGAATGATTTGCGTGCACGAGTGTTTGTATGTGTGTGTGGAGCGATTTACATGTACGCGTATGTAGAATGATTTGCGTGCATGAGTGTGCATATGTGTATGTAGAGCAGTTTACGTGCTTGTGTTTGTAGAGTNTCTCAGCCATGGATTATTCTCCTTGATACGATGCCTTAGGAAGGACTGTGACAGACATGCCTTTTCACTACGATGACGTATTTTAGCTCGTTCTTGCTATCTTCAGATGATTTTATTCAGCTTAGGAGAACACCTGGTAGAGAAGGAGTTATTGGAGCCTATTTCTAACCCCCTGTTCGAAAAATCTACCCCAGGCTGAGTAAATTCGTCAGGATATGACAGAACTTATGTAGCAAATACACCATTGGATTGATGAAGATGCATTTGAATAATAAACGAACGCTTGTCTTTCGCTACACATTACTGCGCGTATATAGAGTAACTTACGTGTATAAGTGTGTGTGCTTGTACGTAAAGTGATTTGCGTGCAGGAATGTGTGCGTGTATGTGGAGTGGTTTGCATCCGAGTGTGTGTGCGTCTATGTGGACTCTGATTTGCAAGCATGAATGTGTGTGTATATGTGAAGCGATTTGCATGTATGAGTGTGTGCGTATTTGTAGCGTGATTTGCGTGTGTGAGTGTGTGTATATTAATGCAGAACAATTTACCTGTATGTGTGTGTAGTGGGATTTGCGTGCATGAGTGTGCTTATGTGTATTTAGAGTTATTTACATGTACATATAGAATGATTTGCGTGCACGAGTGTTTGTATGTGTGTGTGGAGCGATTTACATGTACGCGTATGTAGAATGATTTGCGTGCATGAGTGTGCATATGTGTATGTAGAGCAGTTTACGTGCTTGTGTTTGTAGAGTGATTTGCGTTCATGATTGTGTGTGTATGAGTATGTAGAGCAATTTACGTGCATGTGAATGTATAGTGATTTGCGTGCATGAGTGTGTGTGTGCGTGTGTGAGGGATGGAGGGCGGTTCCAGCAGCGCGACGGGACAATGGCCACGTGAGGGTGTTAGCTAGTGACCTCAACGCGCACAACAATGGTGCCTTTGTTTAGCGGGTGTGTCTGCCAGGACCTCCCCGCTACCACCACCCGCCCCGCCCCGCTCCACCATACACAGCCCCACGACAACCCGCATCACCCCACCCAGCCCTACCACACCCCTCCTAGGCCCACTACACCCCTTTCAGCTGTACCACACCCTGCCTTACTTCACCACATCCCAACACACCCCTCCCGGCACCTCCGCACCCTTCTTCGCCCCACACAGGACCACCCCGCCTTACTCCATCCAGTCCCATGTCACCACACTCCTCCCATCCCCGCTTCACCCTGTCCTGCCCCACCAAACCCCGCCTCACCGCACCCTGTATCGCGACACCCCATTCCTCCCACGACATCCCGCCTCACTCCACCCAGCCCACCACATCGCGTTCCACCCTACATAGTCCTACTCCACTGTTCTTACTACTACACTTTGCTATGTTAAGTTAGCTCTCGTTCCTGGTCTACGCCACCCTTCTTTCCACCACATTAGGTTCAGTTAAGTTAGGTTCAATTAGGTCTCGCAGCCCATCTCACGTCTAGTCTCTAACCCCTTCTGTGCGAGAGATATCCCAAAGGTGAGTAAAATCGTCTGGGGCAGCAAGCATAAAATAGATGTGACGTAGCACTGATGAAAGGGTTAAATGATTATATTCAGTTTTAGAGAGCACCAAGTACGGAAGAGGTTAATGAAGGCTGTACCTAAATTCTCCAGTTCGAAGTAAGTCTCCCAAGCTGATGTAAATCCTCTGGAGGCTGTTGTTGCCGTTGTTGTTGCTTAACCCCGATCTGCCTGGCCGAGCACACCTGTCAACCGTAGGTAAGCAACAGCTTTATGTAAGGCCGTCCTTCAGGTATAGTACATTACATACACCGTATAGGGAACCGGCGCCCTCCTGTGGTAGACGCCTCGCCAGGGTTGGATCAGGGCCTTTCCCACGGAGAGGTACAGGGAAATATGAGGAGGTTTGGTTCCTGGGTGGACTCTGCAGCTTGTTCGCTCCACCCAAGATACACAGTGAACCATGTGTAGGCTCCTTATTAGTTCCTCATTGGAGGTAGAAGAATAAGACAAAAATAACAATATCGTATCGATCCAGCTATCACTGCCCGTCCGACCCCGCCCGCACAAATCCTGCTGTACCTCAGCTTGTCCCGCATGTTTCCTTTGTTTTGAAGGAAACTTCCGGCGGCAACAAGAATGACCAGTTTTATAAGATACCAGCGCACTGAAGGCGGTAAGTTAGGTTCCACGCAGCAACCAACCCCAACACAGCCCCATCCCATATTGCACTGTTCCACCCTGCCCCACTCAGACCTGCTCCTCTTAGCCCCGTCTCACTGTTTAACCCCGTCTCACTCTGTTCAGCCCCATCCCACTCTGTTCACTCCCATCCCACTCTGTTCACTCCCATCCCACTCTGTTCAGCCCCATCCCACTCTGTTCACTCCCATCCCACTCTGTTCAGCCCCATTCCACGCTGCTCAGCCCCGCTCCCCTCACCATGTTGCAATTTGGCTTCTGCTGTTTCCATGCAATGCGTTTTGCAGGAGGGCGACAAAATATTATATCTTTCAACGACGATAGGCAACTACTAAGCTGAATTAATCATCTGACAGTAGCTAGGGTATATAGGGGCTGGAGAGGGACGCCTTCACGTGGTGGCACCAATATAATCGGAAAGAACCATTGCCCGGTTATACAAATGCGTCTCATCTCCCTTCCTATTCCCCGAAAAGAGGATAATGGCCTGCAGGAGAGGGATACTTTCATCCTGCAGTCCACTAGGTTCACACATATATGAACCTAGGGATGTCTGTCGCTAGTGGTCAGGAAAATTAAGCAGTTCCCGTAACGTTTGTCCAGGGCGTCATGCTTAAGTGTGCGAGCGCCCTTGACAAGTGCAATATATACAGTAAGTTTAACCCCTTCAGCGTGAGGACGCATTTTTTTTATTCTATTCTTGCAAACCCCAGACGATTTCTTTTAGCTTTTTAGGGGTTCGGCAGTAATAGGATTAGAAAGAGTCTCCATTAACCTTTTCACAATCTGATGTCTTTCCCCAAGGTGAACAAAATCGTCTGAAGGTGGATAGGATATTACAGAATATTCGTGATCTTAGTGTACGTGTTCATTGCTCGTAATCTGTTTTTACTGATGATTTGTAACTTACTACTCGCTGCAAAAAGTATAGTTCATTCACTTTAACTTGGCGGGTATTTTTGTTCTTTTGCAGCTTATTTCACGTAGCTCTGTGGCAAAATGAGATAATACTACGGCCCTGCAACCTTTCCATAATACATCTTCGTGACTAGCATCATATCCAGTTGCTGATCTCTTGTTACAGCTCAGCGTTTGAGATGGAGAGATGATAAGTTTACGCCTAATTAAAGTGAGCGGAGTATAGTTGCATTTGATTTCCACCACCGCCACATCAGCGCCACACCTACTTACTAGGCTTGCCTGTGTAGTGTTGGTGGTGGTAGTAGTAGTAGTGGGAGTGAGCGGTGGTAGTGATGGCGGTGGCAGTGCAAGAAGAAGCCTGAGGAAGAAACAGGCGACAGTAATGGAAGTGTTGCAGCTCCGTCAGTAGCAGTGACACTTACCCCCTCCCCTCCCTCCGGCTGTCACTCGGGGCAGATGGGTCCAGGGTGTGACAGGGCGCATGGGGCGGGTTGCGGCAGACAAGCTGGTGACGGGTCCAAGGGGAAGGTGCGCTTCTCTCTCTCTGTTTCGCCGAGGAGACAGCCAAGTGACGGCAAGGGAAGGGGACGTCACCCGGGAGGGACTGGGAGACGCAGGTTATAAGCTTGTAAGTCTAATATGACGCGCTGAAGTGATTGGCTTGATGGACGGCGGGTGAGACCAGCGTTAAGGAGTGACACACAGGTCTGGTCAGCCAAGACGGACCCTCACACTAAATTTCCTACACGCTCTCAGCTTTATCAGCGACGAAAGTCAGTTGCAGCGATTGCGGTATATGATAGTCATGGTAACACGGGCAGCATGTTCATTTGTCCACAATCGTTTCAGCTTCACCCGTGATGGAATGTAGCTGGAAGGATGAAAAGGTGGAATGATAATAATGCCCCAGGTTATACTCGTTATAGCTTCAGCATTATATAATGCAGTTGAAACGGAGACTAAAACGAAACACAACCGAAACGCCGAAAAAGCCAAGTGGTGAGAGAGAAGCAAAACACCTGAGCACTCCCAAGTCAAGATGGAAGCATTAATTAGCCAGGCATGGAGAGAGGTATTGGTGGTGGTGGTGGGTCTCTATGCCAGACTACCAACAACAGCAAGCAGAGGCAGCGACCGGGAGGTAGGCAGGGTGTAGATAGACAGGATGTTGTAGAGTGAGGCAGGGCGTGTAGGGTGGGGCTGTGGCATAATTAAAGAGAACATTGAAGAGAGAGATGAGAAAGGACGCTTGGCATGGTATACAGACAGGCAAAATGTGGAAGAGTGAGGTAGGATGTGGTGGGACTGAGGCATAATTAAGAGCACTGATGATAAAAACACTGTAGAGAATGATAGGAAAGAAAGATGTAGAAGTGAGAGGGACAGGTTAAAGAAATGCGAGCCAGGTTGTAAAGATACTGAGGTTGAATTAAATAGACTGTTGAAGTGACAGAGAGAAGGACATGGTTATAGGCAAAATGGGAAAGGGAATGTGTGGAGGGCAAGTTGAAGAGAAAGGGATAGATTATGGAAAAGCGACCCAGAGTGTGTAAACACTGAGGGTGAAATAGAGAGAGAATGTTGCAGAGAGAGAGAGGAAGGAGCAAAAGATGGAGAATGTATATTGCTGAGAGAGGATGGAGGAAAATATGGAGAATGTAAGTTGCTGAGAGAGGAAGGAAGACAAAGATGTAGACTAGATGTGAACGTGAGAGGGACAGAGAGTAACACAGACAGAGAAATAAATAAGGATGTGACGAGAGGAAAGGAGAAAGGCGGGGTATAAAGAGGCAGAAAGTGGAAGTGAAAAGATTATACGTTGTGGAAGAATGAGACTGGGAGAGACGATACAGAGACAATCAGAATTTAGAAGGCTGGAAAGAGACCGACAGGCAGACAGAATGAGACTGAGATGGAATGTGAAACAGTATGACAGGGAAAGAAAGACAAGTAAAGAGAGGAAGGCAGTGTGAGAGATTGGGTGCTTGAGAGTGGACGGGAGATAGAAAGACTGAAACTTTGAAGAGGGAGAAACAGCGGGTGAGAGAGAGGAGAGTGAAATAGGAGACGTAAGAAAGGAAGGAAGTACGAGGGATTGGGTGTAGGAGAGAGAGAGAATAGCTAAGACAGAAAAGCAGGTTGTATGTATAAATAATGCAAAAATCACTGTAAAGGCAATAGAGAGGGGGAACACAGGATATGGAAAAAAGAGAAACAGGATATCCGAGAGAGAGAGAGAGAGAGAGAGAGGGAGGGAGGGGGAGTGAGAGTCTTTTCTGTTTCATTTCTGCTGCTGCTAGACGATTTTACTGTTTTGAGGGAACAGGTAATCTCGGAGGTAGAAACACTCCATTTCATCTTCACTGAGTTGGCTACTATACCTTTTTTACCTTAACTTGTCCCAGATTTTCGTTTGTAGCTCATTTCACGTATTTATTAACAGAATAAGACAATAGTACGGCTCTCCCTTTTTTCCATAGGACTTTTGGTTGCTAGCTTCATATTCTAGTGCTAATCTGTTGTCACAAAAGAGCATTCAAGACGGAGAGATGGTATTTTGGGTCAAGTTAGAAAAAGCGATCCCAAGACGTACATGACATTGCCGCCCTATATATTTTTTATCGCTACCACCAAACGATTTTATTTAGCTTAACAAGGACCCTCGTAGTACAGAGATTAACCCCTCCAGCGTTTGACAGTCCTATCATATTCTATTTTCGCTGCTACAATATTTCATTCAGATTTGGAGAGCACAGTCATAGTCAAGAGGTTAACGAAGGGTCCATCCAACCTTCCAGGCTTGAAAACTCTCTCCTGAGCTGAATGAAATAGTTTAGAGAAGGAAAGCATGAAATATGGATGGAGTCGTTGCAGTGACTTGCGAAGATCCGAGGTAGGGAGGTATTTAGTAAAACGGACAGGCACAGCGGATTAGAAGGCAAAGTTCAGGCGGAAGAAGGGGTAGGGCAGGAAGGGTTAGGTAGAGAGAAGGGATGAGGGAGGAAGGGTTAGGTAGAGGGAAGGGATGAGGCAGGAAGGGTAAGGTAGAGGGAGGTGTAAGGCAGGAAGGGTTAAGACGAGGGAGGAGGTGAGGCTGGGAGGGAATGATGCCGGGAGATAAGAGTGAGGTAAATAGGTATAATGAGGTAGGAAGGGTGAAGCAGAGTGACAAGCTGGAAAATTGGAAGGATGAGGCACAGAGGAAGAGAGCAGGATGAATAGAGGCAGAGGGGAAGGAGGGGTAGCAAGCAGAAAAGGAAAAGGAAAGATCAGCATTGAGGAAAACAGGGCCACTGGAACAAAAAATATGAGGTAAGGTGACAAAGAGGAGTAGAGGGTGCGGCAGGGAGGGGGAGAGGAGGAGGCAGAGAGAGAGAGAAGGAGGGGGAGGAGAAAGAGATGGGGAGGCAGAGAGAATAGGAGAGGAAGAAGAGGTAGGAAGAGTGAGGCAGGGTGAAAGGGAGGAAGACAAGGAGGGTGAAAGTGAATAGGTGAGGCAGGGAGAGAGAAGAATGAGGCAAGGAAAATGAAGCAGCATCACTTATGAATCACATTTATATCAACAATCGTACGTAGTAACTAAACAAATATCTCTCTGTATGACATTGTTTGCGTGTTCGTAAATGTTTTAAGGTAATTTTCCCACATCGGCATGTCCGCCCATTCTCTCACCTGAGTAACGCTGTGTTCACAAGGTTGCGTGCACAACATGGCATATTTTTGGTTGCCTTTCATATAGAGCCTTCATTGTGACCGCCGTTAGCAGCTGGTATCATCCCATTCACGCCATGACACCATCACCATCCCCCTGGCCACATCAAGTTCACGGTGGACTCAGATCCTGTAAATAATACTAAGATCCTTAGAGTTGGTGACTGTGTGTGTGTGTGTGTGTGTGTGTGTGTGTGTGTGTGTGTGTGTGTGTGTGTGTGTGTGTGTGTCGTATGTTGTACAACTCAGCAGCTGCCTTCCTTGTATTTAACGCTCGCTGTAACACATCCTCGCCTCCCCTGATGTATTTAACGCTTGTTGTAGCAAATCCTCTGGGCAGTAGGCACGGTGGGGCGTCATCACTACGGCCCTTCACTCGCTGCATTATTGAGCCTCACTGTACCAGATCCCTGTGTCTCCCTAGCTATTGTATTCAGCAGTCCGTGGCACCTGAGCCTCAGAAAAATATATGAATCACACTGTGAGGACAACAAGCGCGGGCAAGGCCGCCGCCGCTGTCTGCAAACAGAGGTTATCGTGCTGGCCAGACGTTCCGGTTTCACATAATATCCCATTCACGCCCGATGGACCCGTGAGGGGCCCGGATTAAAATTAAGTAGCTGGAATCACGACGAACCATTCTGCAACAATGACACTCAGTTATGAAAAAGGAACAATCTTCCTGCGACCTTTCGTTCACACCGGAACTGGTCTCATCCCTTCCGTGGGAGTGGAGTGTCGGGGGTCGCCAGCTCGCTCAACTCCCTGGCTACTGCCAAGCCGGTCTGCAGCCTGCCCGATGGCTCTGCTCTGCTCTGCTTTGCTCACCCTATTGCCACATTTTACTCTGCTCTCTCTCGCACTGGATATTCATATAATGTTATTTTCATTGAAACATCAACTTCTGACATACAGTGTGTATTATAACGGCCAGCTTGTATACTCTTGACATCAGCAAGCAGCTCTGCCATACACGTTCAGACCACGTTTTGCGGGTCATGAAGGGCAACTAATCGGTAGAGCCGAGGAACACCCTTCTGTGTCCGTAAGGTAGCGTGAGTAAAATAAAAATCACGTCAGTGAATTAAAGGAGTTAAAGCGTTCGGAAGTGGCCAGAATAAAACCATATCGGCCCCATCATAAGGAAGAAGTCACCCATCAGAGCATGGCCAGATGTGCACACCTTGTGTGTGTGTGAGAGAGAGAGAGAGGTTTCATTAGAAAAATCCTTCTCAGATGTCGGCATCCTCAAAGCTGAATAAAATCGTCCGCGAAATCTTTTTACTTAGGGCATTATCCCGACGAAATCACGAGTAAAATGAAACAAGGCGTTATAGCAACTAATGTTATTTTCGCCCAAGGCTCATCTGAAACGTAAACCAGGTGGACTGGAGGCTGAAGCTGCCCTTTCTTCTGTAGGCCACCATCCTCTTTTCGGGGGTACAGAGTAAACTGGGGGACATTTGTATAACCAGGCAGCTCCACCGCCTGGTTATACAGGTACCACTGCATGAAGGCATCATTCTTCAGCACCCGTTACAGTAGTGAAGGGGTTAATACAGCCAAGGGTCCTACGGACGAAGTGAATACGTAAAATTGTTTCCATAATTCATAGAGCTTAGCGGTGGCGGAGTGAGAGCCGCTGACCTGGGGGATAAAGCGGCCCTGATGAAGCATAATTCCAGCCACAAAGGAATAAAATATTTTACAGCGGCCACCCTGACAGGTTAATGTGACGGAAGAGCTGTCGGTGATAATTTATGGCGTCTTAGTGCACACCACGTCCACTTATCTTAACACTACCCCGCCACTCACTGTCTCTCCTTGCTGTACTTTGCTACACGGTCGAGTTAGCACACAGTGTAGCACGCGGTAGGAAACTTGAAACTGGTATTCCTTATGGGAGTGCTGTCTTTAATAATAATAATAACAACAAGAGTGACATTAGCTGATGCTTACTTATTCAATGCAGCTAATGATCGGATATACACAGGTCGTTAATCTACAATGTTACAGCCTTCTTGAAGAGAACAAGACCCTGGCGTAGACATAACGGAGCAGAACGCCTAAGCTTTACCGCACCGAGTTGCTAGTCCTTGCGGCACTCCCATTTCAGCACTTCTTAGTTTATTTAGGCGACTGACCACCTCATAACTCCAGCAACGTGGCAGGAACCACACTTGAACCTCGCTCATTTCATCTTAGAATCCAACACCTCATCAACCACATCACCACGTACGTGTGTGTGTGTGTGTGTGTGTGTGTGTGTGTGTGTGTGTGTGTGTGTGTGTGTGTGGCGTGAAACATTTATGCCCTTACATACCTCATTATTTCGCAGGAAATAAACAACCATTTACTTGACGTGCGAAGCTATGGTCGCCTATACCCACATGCCTCGTAGGAGGGGGCTCAAGTGTTTTATGTTGCCTGGCCATGCCGTGAGTCGTATCTCTCGCTGTCATAATACGGAATGTCGATAAAAGTACGAAAGGAAAGTTTTACTGACGAATGGACGACATACAAGCCGTCTCACAGTTAACGAATCTCTGCCCCCAGTTCACACCCAGCGTCATAAGACTTTACTGAACATATCTATCGACCGGAGCGCTGCTAAAGGAAAATTCAGGCACACACATATTTTCTTGCCCACCAACCGTGCTAGTGTGTTATGATAATCACACAGAGCACTATATTTCCCGTGTCGCCAGCCAAACATACTCCGCCTCGGTTATTGCGATATATGGCTTGCCAGTCCATTCACAGACATTGTGATCCATCCTCCGTGTATTGACAAGTTATTCTGTGCTACCTAGACCTGGTCCTCCACGAAGTCAAGCCGCGAAGACAATAGCAGTAATGGTAAGTTAGAGGATAGGATACAAGGTCTCATCATTGGCCAGAAAGCCTTTGCTGTAACCCACACAGTAATCTGTCTGTATTGATAAGTTAAACCGCGTCCACACCAAACAGTTGCTCGTGCGGATGTTTGCGTCACCGTTACCCATGGAACTTCTTGACCACACCCGCCCGCGTCCGCACACGTATTTGGTGAGGACACGGCCTTAATCTGTGTTACCTGGGCGAGTCCCTCATTTGACAAGCGGCATAAACAGCAGCAGTTATGGCTGGCTTGTAGCTAGAAGATAAGGTGCGGCACAGGCTCTCATTACTCGTAGGGCTGCCTTCTCTGTAACCCACAGTGCAATTCGTCCCTCATATGACTACTGTACCCTTTTTACTGTAACTTGGCCATAAGTTATCATCTCTCCATCTTGAAGCCTGAGTTGCATCAGTAAAGCATCTCTAGAATATGATCCTAGTCACACACAAAAAATGCTTTGCAAATGATGTAGTGCCGCAATATTATTATTTTTTTCTGGTTCTGAGCTACGTGAAAAAGCCGCAAAAGGACGAAAATCTAGACGAGTCCTTCTAGTTGGATGTGTCACAAAAAACAATGCAAGTTGTTGTTAGTTAGAGGATAAGGTTCAGCTTGTCATCATTAGTTAGAAGTTCCCTCACAAGCGACACTAATCCATCAATATTGACAAGTTACGCTGTGCTGCCATAATCCTGGCCTTCCATTGGTTCATGCCGTAAAAACAATAGCATTTATCGTTAGTTAAAGGATAGGGTACAGACTTTCATCATTGGCCAGACAGCTCCGGCCATAACTCAATAGCGTTGTTTCCCAGGCGAAGAAAGATTATTATTGGGCGGTTGTTTTCGCCATCACTCAGTGTCGGTTGTTATCGCTGGCGGCTCCATTTTGTTATTGTCGATGATATTATGCGTCCAGCAGCGCTCAATAAAAGATTTCTTGTCTCCGGTCCTGTGCGGGAGGGAATATTTATGGTTGTGTTGTTGTTTACGGGGAACGGCGCCCCCCTTCACCACCACCACCACACTCACACTTTCATGTTCGCCCACCCATAATCCACCTAATTATCCGTATGTGCCGTGGATTCAATAGCCAACCATAGGCTAACATAGCGCTCTCATGTAGCGTTATGGATGTTACGTTACAATATGGATTTTTGTAACGTAACGGGCAGTGTTGGGTTTCTTTGTGGAATTCTGCTGTTGATGTCTGATAATGTAACGCGACTAGCAAACCCAGCGAGTAACGTAACGGATTCGCGTAGCGTTATGAATGTTATGATAACTTACACATTTCTTTAACGCAACGGGTCTTTGTTTCGTTGTGGATCTTGAGCGTCTGTGTGAACTCAGTGACTTGTGTAATAAAACGCTGCTTGAAACGGAACATATCTACCAGCGCAACAATTTTACATGACGTTATGGGCATTTCGGTACTCTAATGGAGTCTTATATAACACAAAGGGCTGACGAGTAGTTCTTGAAGTTACGTTATTTTTAGAACATTTGCAACGTATATGGCTTACGTAAAGTTATGGATGTTACATAATCAATTGGATATCTGCGACTTCACGGAAAGGCGTAAAATTATGGATATTACGTAACTCTTTGGAATTCTGTAATATATCGGGCTGAGTTGGTGTTATGGACGATGCTCTTCTTTGTGTGGCTTCTGTAGTGGCTTGTGTGACATGTAACGCTATTTGAATCAGGGTAGACTGTGTAGTTGTAGTGTTATCTGCTCTTGGTTTAAAAGTACGTAAAGAGTTTAAAAAGGTAATGAATTCTTCTCTTTACTGAACACTGTACCAGTATTTTTTGTAACACACACACACACACACACACACACACACACACACACACACACACACACACACACACACACACACACACACACACACACACACACACA
>JAGKTI010005308.1:34830-45737 GCA_018397915.1 Birgus latro | reverse complement strand
AAGTCAGCAGGAGACACCAAGACGTGATAGTGCTAGGGAATGGAGAACTCTGGTGTCAGTGTTGGCTATGCAGTGAAGGGCAGAGTCTCCCTATTTTGTTGTTGGCAAATGCAGTGGTGTGAAGAAGAAAAGAAAGACAGGAAGAAGAAGAAAAGAAAGAAAGGAAGGAAGAAGAAGAAAATGATAATGATGATGATGATGATGATGATAATGATTTGCTCACGGCATTCCGTAAGCCATAACTCCCCCAACCACCGCTCGGATATACACCCCTACAGACCACATAGAATAAGAAGAGTATGGCGATATATTAAGTCCTAAATGATTACTACAGCGCATGTCATAAGAAAATTAACCACTTACGGGCGATGACGCATTGTTTCTTTTGTTCCTGCTGCCACTTTGCGATTTTATTCAGCTTTTGTGAGAGATTTTCAAACCGAAGGAGAGGGGAGGTTAGATGCAGCCTTCACCAACTCTTTCGCTTTTTTTTTTTTTTTTCAAATTTGGATGAAATCGTATGGAGGCAGCAAGAATATAAAATGGAAAAATGTCCTCGGAGTGAATGGGCCAATCTAATATACATCTAATTTGTATACAAGTATGATAATGATACTGATGATGGAGTATCACGGGTAAGCGATATATGGCATCCTCGTGAAGGCAAGTCTAAAAATTTTCAACAGAAAAAGGTTTGGGAATCGTGCCTACTGACCACACGAGGATCATTAACTCCTTCAGTCCGGTGACGTATTTCTATGCTGTGTGTGTGTGTGTGTGTGTGTGTGTGTGTGTGTGTGTGTGTTGCTGCCACTGGACGATTTTTTGCACCTAGTGCAGACCTTTCATAGTGGAAGTGTTAATGAAGCTATGCCTCGTATTCTCGTCGGTTAAGGAAGCTCCCCAACACCTTTTCCTTGGCAATTTATTTTGTTTACTACACTTTACTGTCCTCTTCTGTACGACATAAGTCCCTCTAATATCTCCAAACTCTCCTTAAATAACGTACAAAAAAATATTTATCAGTCATATCCAAAAATAAATCACTAAAGAAGGGGTGTTAGGGAACTTCCTTAACCAACGAGAGTACGGGTCCATATCTAACCCCTCCAGTTCAAAAATTTCCTCCCGGGCTGAACAAAATCGTCTGTAAATAGGAAAAATAGAGGGGAAAATGTGTCATGGGGTTGAAAGGGTTAAGAGTGACAACTATTTTTCACTAAGTCACCATCTTCTCCCCCTAGAATACGTCAGGCAACAATCAGTTTTCCATCCAGGTCCCCAATTTGTACTGCTGGGTGATGAGGGAATTTTCAGCCAGCTTGCAATAGCCTTCGTCTGTGGTGTCAATTGTTTAGCTCCGTGTGAACCATTACTTTTTTTTTATATATAGTTCTGGTCAGTAAGAAGAAGAAGAAGAAGACACAAATAACCAAGAAGAGGAAGAAGACACAAATAACCTAAGCGACACAAACACCCGATTCTCAAAGGCATGCGAGGAACATGGGAACTGTGGTGTCTTGACTAGCACATTCAGCTTACATATGCTACAGTAGCTTCGTCATGTCACAGGTTTTACATGACCAAGCATCTGTTAAAATTGTGGCGTCCGGGAACCCAACTTCTATGTGGATGCTCTAACCAATGTGCAGTCATGGGCATAAGTTGACGGAAAATCTTCTTTAAGCATTGTGTCCTGCCTTCCATACATTTCATTCCTTGACAATTGACAGAATGTTTTTTTTTTTTTTTTCCCCTAGTCAAACTCTTTTGTTCTGTCCTTCATAGTGGTATCACACTGAGGTAATTCACTAACATCTTCCACTGCCACATACAACAGAGAAGTATCGGCTAACTATTGTTCATGCATGTATCTCCGGCTGCCCTACACTTTCCATTCCTTTGCTAATCTGGATGCTTGTGTCCTGCTGGAGTTGTTGAGACTCACAACCACTGACAGCTTTATGGCCATATATACCCGAGATCGTGGGGGCGAAAGTAAACTCCATTTTTTACATCGATTTTTTTTTTTTGGGGGGGGGGGAGATTTTGACCTATCGAACTCACTACTGAAAATGCTATTCAAAGTTGAATACAATCTGTTTTCTATCCTTTGTCGCGTTTTCTTATTGGCTATCATAAAACAGAGGTTCCAATAAACTTTCGCTCACTCATTTTATTATAATCTGACTAACTGAGGAGGACAAAAGATTTTACCAGCTGTATTCCCCTCGAGGTTCTAAATATACGTCACACTATATTCTTTGCATCTTCTGGTGAACTTTTATCCTATTTATTTTCACTTACATTTTAGCTGGAGGTTTCAGAGCCATATGAAGTATTAGGTTTTAAATAGTTTTGTCATCTTGGTATTTAAGTGACTATGGCCTTTTCAGCTCAAACAGTCCGTTACTTTTACTTTAGGGTCCTGAAGAGGGACGCCTGCATGTTGTGGCACCGATACAACCGAGCTAATCTGTTGCGCAGTGATATAAAAGTCTCTTAATTTCCTCCCTATCCCCAAAAGAAGGAGGATGAGCTGCAGGAGGAAGGCAACTTGCAGCCTACTGGGTTTACGTTTCAGATGAGCTTGGGGTTGCTACCACTACTACTGCTACTACTACTTTACTACTACTACCACTGCTACTACTAATGTTACTGCTACTACTACTACTACAGTTACTGCTACTACCACTACTACCACTAATTTTACTATGGTTCATCGGAATTTGTTCATAAGTTGCCCATGTATTACCATGCAAACATATAGAAAAGATATCACACGAAAATTAGTTCAGTGTTTATTCATTTCCCTTCTGGCACCAAACAATAAAAATATACAAAATCACACTCAGTACAGACAGCAAGGGATCAGAGTTGAGATGACGGTTTAATGGTACAGTTCACCACCAGTTCATTTCAGCTGACGGTCGGGAAGGTCTGTCAGTTTCGTCGACTCTTCCCTAGATTTCTTCAGGGCCTTAGATTATTTGGGTTGTGTTCAGATTTGTTTTGATGTGTTCGTCTTTTTTTTTTCCCCCCTGCTCGTCTACCGTGGAATCATCTCTCTTGTTTCCTCTTGGGTCAGTGAGTCACATTCTTCTTTCCCTTGTTGGGATGATCTGGGCTGGGATTCAAGAAGTCTTACGATCATCTCTCTCTTCTAACTCAAATATGTTTTTATAGGAAGAACGGGAGAGATGGGGATATTCTGAATTCTCATGTCCTGATCCTTAATGGGGGGGGGGGAAATCTGAGTTACGAAGGGCGTTACCGGTAATCAGAAGTTTGTTGTAAATATGTCCCCTGAGTCTTCTTGTCCTGGATGGTTAGTGTTCACTGCAGGTCCACCATGCCACATCCCCAGGCCCGCTCCAACACATTGCCCAGCTGCTCCTGCTCCAGAGGACACTTGCTGAACAGCTTGTCACAGGACGCTGGGTCTCGAGTCTGGCGGCCCACTCCTGCAGCGTACACGAAGGCCGCGTTGTAGGAGGTCAGGGACTCGGAGTCGTTGGAGAACATGCCCGCCAACACTGCCTCGTGGGGAGTACGTTCGTCCTCCGGCTTGGCTTGCAGGCCACACAACAGCTTCAGGACGCAGCCATTGGGGTCCAGCTGCGTCACCGTGGTCAGCAACAGGTTCTCACTCACGTCACTTCCCTCGTCCACTGAACGCTTGCCGATTTTGCCCGTGAAGAGTATAGCCTGGCCGGGAGACGTGCAAGCAAAATTATGATGCAAGAAATGAAAAGATGAGATGCAAAACAAATTTTAAAGAACTGCAAGAAGGGCATGTAAGCAAAATTAAGATAAGAAATGGAAAAACATGTAAACAAAATTATGATAAAAGGAATGCAAAAAGGACATGTAAACAAAAATATAATTCAAAAAAATAAAAACGGTCTTGAAAACTAAAAAAAAAAAATGGTATTATTTACTCAGAGATGTGGATGAACCGCAAAGTGTTTGAAGTGAAGATGACTTTGCTAGGGAGAGAGAATGGAGAACGAGAGACTAACTTGGAGAGTGTGAGTGGGGTGGAAGGGGAGAGGGGGAGGGTAAGACCGAGAATGAGGTGGAGAGGTTGGGTGAAGTGTGTGAAGAGAGTAACGTGAGTTGGAGGAAGGGCAGCCTGATGGCGGACGACAGAGTGACAGGGAGGTGATTTAGTTGAAGCCACCATCCTCGTGATCAGACAGATTTTTACAGAGACAGATAGATAGAGTCGTTCGATTTTATTCAGCTCAGGAGAGATTTATTGAACTAAAGCGGGTACATAATCTGATTTTGTTGTCCCCCAGGCGGCTCTCGTGTAATGAAATCGTCTGGAGGCACAAGAATAAAAAAAAAAAAAGGCACCATAATTAAGGTCAATTTTACCATACTTAATGTCAATTTACTTTTACGTTTTATTATCATTATTATTATTACCAATATTATTTTTATTATCATTATCATTTATTTATTTGTTTATTTGTTTTTTCCTGACTGACACTGGCCATATGAAGTAAAAGAATATCCATACGCCATAATATACTAAAATGCGTCGATTAAAGAAGAGATTTCTGTGGAGCCTACAGTCTACGAGCACATCCTTTGCATTAGTTTCTAGTGGTAATCTGTTGTTACAAGTGAACATTAAAGAGTTAGAGTGAGCAGAATATAGATTTCACACATCATGAGATTTTAAGATGGAGATAGAAATTTCAGGCCAAGTTAGAGTGAACAGAGTATAGATTTCACGCATCATGAGATTTTTAGATGGAGAGACTGCAATTTTGGGCCAAGATAAAGTGAAGAGAGTTTATCACTGACCCACCTTGAGGGCAAAGAGTCCTGCAGCTGCTATGAGGCCCGAACCAATGAAGGCTGTTGATGCTACGGCCCAGCACGAGGCCACCACAGCCAGAGCCAACACACTGCAACGCATCTGCAACACATACACCTCAAATACAGTAATGCAACACTAGTACAACGAATGCAATACGCAGATACAGCACACTAATATACAGCACTTAGTCAACAAACTGCAACACATCAAATACAGTAATGCAACAATAATACAACAAAAATTATGCAATACTCAAGTACGGCAAACAAAACACAACACTGAGTCAACACACTATCGCATCTGCACCACAAAACCACACATACATATAATACACCAATACAACACTCGTATACAATAAATGACATGCAAATACAACACACAAATACGACACAAAACCAACACACACACACACACACACACACACACACACAGCCTTGCCCATAGATCGGACTATATGAACTCTCAGCTCCCTTCCGGGAGGGTAAAAGCTGACGATCACTACCATCAAGTGATCCTGACCGATCCGGTGAGTTACACACACACACACACACACACACACACACACACAACTCGATCAATTATGGATCAAGTTATAGTAAAAAAAGAAGTATAATATGTATCGCCCTCTAGAGAAGGACTGGGACTTCAGCAAAAATCGATTGCCTGAACGACCCTGTACACTGGATATTAGAGGCTTTAAATCCCTTCATTCCTGCTGCCTCCAGACGATTTCATACAGCTTTGGGAAGAATTTTAAAGCCGTTTGTAGTGAAGGGGGTAAATGAGGGTTATATCTGACACTTCCCCAATTCGACATCTCTCTCTCTAAAAACAAAAACAATAAAAAAACTGGAAATAGCAAATGTTTAAAACTATATATATCATCGGACTGAAGGGTTAACATTAAAGTCTCCTAATCTCCAGTCAAGATTCTCTCTCTCTCAAAACCAGCTTAGACTTTTCCAGCTGGTGAGGTTAGGTAGAGCAGCCATTAACTCCTTTAGTGCGAGAGACCTCTCATAGTTCAAATTAATCGTCTCGAAGATGAAAGAAAGGAAAAGAGCCTTTCCTAAGTAGAATAAAATCATCTGAAGATAACAAAATGCAGTAAGACGTTCTCGTGGTGAAGGGGCAAAACGAGTAAAAATCATGAACCACTTGAACATAGAAAAATAATAATGATACATACTAAAATTGTTGACTTAAACGTTTGGTGGGAGCTCGGTCCTCTTTTAATGACAGCCGAAATTTACCTTTGAGTTATGCTCATGGACTATATGAAAATCATTGAAGCAGACAGTCTAATTTTTTGTTTACACTGGCTTCCCCCAGAACACGTTCCATAACAATCGATTATATATATATATATATATTCAGGTTTGCATTACTACTGCTGAATAAAAGTGGGCGTAGGCAATAAATTGTGTCTAACAGTCTGACCAACCCAGGAATGGAACTCAAGGTTCTTCCAGCTGCAACTCGATGTGTCACCCAATTACAGAAGTCGAAAATTATTTGTTGAAAATAATGAAGTGAAAACTAAACAAAACAAAGATTTGCTAGCTCTACCTGTAGCAGTCTAGCTTCTTAGTTAAGGAATCGGACTCTGAGAAGTTGCTGCTATGTTCTCTGTATGGCGATTTCAGTTAATTACTGATTCATTTCCGAATCAAATGAGTACTTAAGTAAACCGAACCAATGGAATGAAGGTAGGGAACGTGCATTTGTAAAGTATACGTATCACTTTTAAGTAATGTGTAACAGCGGTTCCTTCAGTTTACTATGAACAGTAAAATTTTATAGTTATTAACGTGTTTACAATTTGGACAAAAGGCGAAAACAAAGGAAAAGACAAAAAACGTTGAAAGTGCAGTTGAAAACTTAAGTCCGTATCCCTGTTAAAATAAACAAGTTGGGAGAGCGTCTCACATACCTTGCTAGGGTTCCTTTGAGCTTGTGATGTGCTTATGGGGCAGGTGAGCGCTTTTATATACCGTTATGCCCCACTCATGGCGTCAAGGCCACGCAGGATTGAAAAAAAGAAAAATTGCAAGATGATCGCGTTGTCCATAGAAACAGCCTGAGGGATGACTTGTCCTTCTGTCCTTGACGCAACCTGTAGCCTGGCGGAAACAACAGGAATCTACGCGGCCAAGGAGGGAAAAATTTTAACAAGGTAAGTGCGTGCAGAAGCACTTACCCAGTGGTGTTATATATGGGAGAAAATATACTCACATTTTGACATTCTTGTTGTGAAGATGCAACGTTCGGGCTGACACTATTTCACAATCAGAACTAGTTTCAATGCATAACTTCTAACTTGCCATCTGAGGCATCCAAGGCAGTGAAATACAAGCCCATTAATATATGTGGTCTCATTATTTGTATGTGTGCATTTTTTTTTTCGTTCAAAAGGATGGAAAATTTTAATATGTGGAAAATAGTAACTTGGTATTCCTGCTGTTGTCATGAGAGTATTTTTGTCATTGCCAGCGAAGGAAAAATTTGAGCAAGGTTCGACTGCAGTGTTTCTTGATTTGACAGTGGCGTGGATTGTTTAAACAGAAGAATTTATACATTCTTGTGAACATTTATTCTTACTGCTGTTTCCGCTTCAGTGCTTAGCTTGTATAATGTGTAGCGAATTTTTACCATTACCAAAAGGGCAAACTTTGAAATAGGTTAGATGACTTACTTACAGTATATTAACTTAGCTTGGGATTAGTACCTGTAATTGTTGATTATCAGATAGGTGAGTGTGAAGGTACGTGCAAAATGTTATTTGACTTATCAGGTGGAGCCGCGATGCCAGGGGCTCGAATGGTGAGTGAATGGGTGTGTGGCTCATTCAGGCGGGTAAATTTCGGTTAGTATCTCATTCTTTTAGTCATTTTCTGACACTGTACCTGATGATGATGATGATGGCTTGTGATGATGTGCATTCTTAAATCTAGACAAGACAGTGCAAAATATACACTTGCAATATATGGACGTAACTTGCACCAGTAGGTATGTTTTGGGAACTGATATATCACATTACTGTGCGAGTAATTTTGTCAGTCTACCAACATGTGGTTTCGGTACTTGTGATAGTGTGCATTTTCACCATTACTATATGAGGGAAACTTTTGAAGGCTATATTTACTCAGCTAATCAGTACTATACAATGGCCCATATTCTTATCGATTGAGGAAGCTCCCTGACACCCTTTCCTAAGCGATTTATTTTGTTTATTACACCTTACTGTCTTTTTTGATGTCATATAAATCCTTCCAGTATCGCCTTACTCTGCATAAATAATTCACAAAAGAAATATTAACCACCTCTATCCAAAATAAATTGCCAAGGAAGAGGTGTTGGGAAGCCAGTGTGTTATCTATTACTCTCGTTACTGAGCTACTTTGAATAAGATATGTACATGCATAGTATTTATTCAGTCTAGCTACACAGGTTATCAGTACAGTGAATCCCTCTTACATAATGCTGAGGTGTTACAAATTATTACAGATTTCCTTTATACAAATGGTGGTGTATTAAGTTGGCGGAAGCAGGGAATCAGCTTTATAGGTAAGAAGGGAATTTTAATGCTGATTCTTTTACTAACTTGCCGTGGACTTGATGGGAAAAAGGCTGTCAAAAATGTGACCACAAAAAGAAAACTTAAAGGACCTGTGTGTGTGTGTGTGTGTGTGTGCACATGTGTGTGTGTGTGTGTGTGTGTGTGTGTGTGTGTGTGTGTGTGTGTGTTTTGCTAAGGAGGGCAAATTTTTTAACTAGACGGGCAAAATAATTAGTCTAGTTATACATCATTTCAGTGCTTGTGTGTGTGTGTATATTTAGTCTGTACTCTCGTTGGCGTGGGGAAGTTCGTAGCAGCTCTCTATAAGCGATTTATTTCACATATCACGTCGCTTTGCCCTCTCGTATGTTCTCTATATCTTCTTTTTATATCGTAGTCTTCATCAGTAACTTACAATAGAGCAATAGAATTTAACTGGCAAAACAAGTCACTTAGGAGGAGGTGTCACGAAAGATCCTAGGCGACCGGGAATATAAACCCCTTCACTACGATGACCTGGTTTGATTTTAATGCCTCAGACCCATTCATTCAGTTTGGGAGACACTTTCTGACCGGAAGGGATAGATGTAGCCCTCATTACTCCTTTCACAACTAGACAAGCGCTCTAAATTTTAAAGTAGAAGTAGTAGTCATAGTAGTAGTAGTAGTAGTAGTAGTAGTAGTGGTGGTGGTGGTGGTGGTGGTGGTGGTGGTAGTACGAGTAGTAGCAGCAAGCAGTAGTAATAATAGTAGTAGTGGTAGTAGCTGCAGTAGTTATAGTGGTAGTAGTAGTAGCAGTAGTAGTAGTAACAGTAGTATTAGTATTAGTAGTAGCAGTAGTAGTAACAGTAGCATTAGTATTAGTAGTAGCAGTAGTAGTAGTACCGTAGTAGTAGTAGTAGTAGTTGTAATAATAATAATAATAATAATAATAATAATAAAAATAATGATAATCTACAAATAGCAAGAATAAAATTAAAACGTCATCATTTTTCTTCGTGGTTGAGCGTCTTGTGTTGCGTCTATGTTGTTGCTAAGAAGCGGAATCTTTCAGCAAGGAAATGTATTTGTTACTTAGGGTTGTAATCTGTGAGTTTTCGTCCCTTCCTCAGCGATTCATTCTTCAAAGTCCTCCCAGTATCCTATCCTCTTATAATTTATCGATGCAGACTCTAGCGATATTAATAGTAGTAGAACTGTAACCTCATGTTCATCTAAATGTGAACCCAGTGGACTGCAGGCTTAAGTTTCCCCTCTTCTGCAGTCCGCCGTCCCCTTTTAGATGATGAGAAGAGAGATGAGAGGCGTTTGCTTAGCCAGGCAGTGAAGACGTGAAGGTATGTTTGTGTCACAGCGCGAAGGCCCCCTCTCCAGCACCTGTCGATACTAAAGCGATACAATAACATAAATATAATTGTTAAAGCATATGCCGCCTAAAATTACGACCCTTAGTCTTCCTATCTATGTCTTCAGTCTCCATATCTCATTTACTTATATATTTTTATGAACTTGCCTCAAACCAAAGAATTATCAACACAGTAACAGTCTAGATACTATTTTGATACAAGTGCCTTTTGGTAGTGTGGAAAATGATGCAATTACAAGTGTTTCAAAGCATTACTGGGCCATTTGTGGTTGGGAGGCATTGGTTCGTGAAAGTGTGTTGACCTATATAAACTCTCTAGTTCAAACTATGGTTACACTTTAAACATCTTGACTTCAGCGACGTATTGTATTGGGTTATTCTTGCTACCTCCAAGTTAAAGCAGAAATGGTATAGAAAACGGTTATATTCCTGACTGGTGTCATCAAAAGACTTCTTCTGAGAAAGTTTATTTCTCAGAGGAAGCTTTTGGCGATAAAACTTTGACACGTTTTTCCCTACTTCACCCTAAAAAAATAACTAAATAAATATGTAAACACACACACACACACACACACACACACACACACCGCTCGCTGGCGCAGTGGTAGCGTTCTCGCTTGCCATCTGGCAGACGGGAGTTCGAGCCTCGCTCAGGTTGCGAAAAGTTTCACTGACGAAGTGGGTGGTTACTGTCCCCGTTGAGCAAGGGGATGGGTGTGTGCGTGTGTGAAGGTCACATCCTTGCCCATAGATCGGACTATATGAGCTCTCAGCTCCCTTCCGGGAGGGTAAAAGCTAACGATCAAGTGATCCTGACCGACCCGGTGAGTTACACACACACACGACTATGTAGTATCGAAACACCCCAGTGAAAGATGCAAAATATTAAACTTCTCAGGCTCGCAGGACTCACTCATGTCACTGAAATAGTTTGACGTCGGCCTGAATAGAGAACTAGAGAGGGTTAATGGTGCCAGTATTAACACACTTAGGCTCCTATGACTCACCCTCATCAGTATATCATGGTCTAGCATTCTGGAATAGAATACTAGACTTGTCCTGACCATGAGAAGGTTAATATATCGAATTTGCCGTGTATAGATCACTGAGGGCTAGAGGTATACAATTTTTTTTTTTTATGCAGCGAG
>JAGKTI010005308.1:0-19857 GCA_018397915.1 Birgus latro | reverse complement strand
GAGAGAGAGAGAGAGAGAGAGAGAGAGGCGGTGAGTGGGTAGGAGAACAAGGGGATGAAAGTGAGGGTGGGGGGAAAGTATATAAGAGCCAGAAGGAGGCCCAACCCCTCACTCCAGTCCTTGTCCTTGGCCTTCACGCGCCCTCCCCCACCAAGGACGAGAGGTGAGCTGCTACGGACCGCATAAATACGGACACTAACTGGAAAACACGGACTTAAACTGAAAAACACAGACACAGCTGAAAAACGCGGGCTCTGAGAAACACGGACACTAACTGAAAAAACACGGGCTTTAACTAAAAAAAAAAAACAAGAACACTAACTGAAAAACACACACTAACTGAAAAAAAATACACACTAACTGAAAAACACAAATTAACTGAAAAACACGGGCTCTAACAGAAAACACATTCAATTTGAAAAACATAGACACTAACTGAAAAAACACGGACTCTGAAAGACACGGATACGAATTAAAATGAGTTATTGCACGAAAAAATACAGGGACGAATTCGGTTATACGGACACAGAATGAAAAATAAGGACGCCGCTTAAAGATTAAGGACAAATGGATGAAAATTTGGGCCAAGTAGAAGCCAAATGAGTATCTACGATTTTTCTCAACTTTGAAATGAGCTCTCGTAGTGAAGGGGTTAAAGGAGGCTGTATCTAATCCGTCCAGTTCAAAAGTGTCTTCAATGCTGAACAAAATCGTCTATAGTAGTAGTAGTAGCAGTGGTGATGGCAGAAGCAGTAGTAGTAGTTTAAGCAGATGAAGAAAAGGAAGAAGACGTAACAGCAGCACATCAGCAGCAGCAGCAGTAGTCGGTGTAGTAGTAATAGTAGCCTAATAGCAGACTCAGATTCTTTGAAACGCGATTCCGGTAGATGCACGCGCTGAGTTGCAGCCCACCACACTCCCATTGGGGGATAGGGAAGTAGGTGAGGGACGTTTGTATAACCAGGCAGTTGAACGACCTGGTTATATCGGTGTTCCTCTGTGTTGCAGGTGTTGCGTTGTTGGTGTGCTTATAAGACTGATGTGTGAGGTGTGCTTTGATGTTACAGCCTGTTGCAGACGTTACTGTGTGTGTGTGTGTGTGTGTGTGTGTGTGTGTGTGTGTGTGTGTGTGTGTGTGTGTGTGAATATTACCATGTATGTGTTGTCTACAATATTCTTACGTATTTCCAGATGGTGGCCATGCGTGTACTGCTAGCTGGGATGTGCCTGAGCTGCCTGCTAGCTGCCACAGACGCTAGCCTTATCGTGGCCCTGGCAGCTCTCAAGGGGGCCTTCATAGGGGCCGCGCTCAAAACAAAACTCCTGGCTAAAAGTGGACTTGCAGAAGGGTATGTAAGCTATGACGAGCACTACCAATCTGTCCCATACCAGTCCGTGCCATACTACGCCGTGCTACACTACCACACGGCCCCTACGCACCGTTACGATTACATCCAGCACTACGGTCACCACGGATGGCACCAAAAGGGACACTACATTAACCCTCGTTCTCTGAAGGGTGAAACGGAGGGTAACAGTGAGGATAACCTGCTATTAAGAACGGTGACCCAGCTAGACCCGGACGACTGCATCTTGAAGTTGCTTTGTATCCTGCAAACCAAGGCAAAGGACTCACTCTCCCCCCATGAGGCGATCCTGTCTCGTATGTTCTCCGATGACGTCAAGACCTCATACAACACAGCTTTCGTACACGCGGCAGGAGTAGGACGCCAGACTCGCAATCCTACCTCCTGCAAGAAATCCTTCAGTCAGTGTCCGTTGGAGGATAAGCAGCTCAGTGGTGTCTTGGAGAGCGCCTGGGGTTGTGGTTTAGATGGCCAGTAAGATGCCTGTTGACCTCGTTACACTATGATGACACTTTCTATGCTTTATACTTGTTAACACTGGACAGTTTTATTGTCTTGGATGGGATTTTGGAACTGGAGGGGTAACTATATACTCTTCGTTAACTATATCCTTTTCTCTTCTATAATGGTGGTGTGGAGAAAGTTATCGTACCATATTCATTCTGTTTATACAACCAACTTGAATAAAATCGTCTGGAAGGTGCAAGAATAAACGAAGACGTGACCCTACTGAAGGGGTTAAAATGCTATTCCGTGTTGTAAGAAATATGTGTGACTGGGATGGCCGTGTTGCAAGAAATGTGTGTGACTGGCATGGCAGAACTCATTAAATGTTAATTAGTGTGATTATACTGCATGCTGGCTTCTGTCATACATGTCTGTTTATAGATTCCATATTCATATTATCACTGACTATCCTTATACTGTCCATATGCTTTCGGTTATCACTACACTCTTTAACCCCATCACAGCAAGACCTCTGGCGTAAGGTAAATGAAGTCGTCCGACAGTGGCAAAAATTGAAGACATTACGTCTTTGTGGATAGGTTAGATGACACTATGCCAGCTCGTACGCCAATCCATATCATCTGTTTATATGGCTTCACACATTCCTTCACAATTACACCACACTACACCACGTTTCACCACACTATTTAACTCTAGTATACCTTACGACACATGTTTAATACCTTGCTTACTGTGCACCTTATCAACATCGTCTTCCTCAGGCCACACAACTCCATACCACATCACTTCATACCACCCGCAACACCGTAGCACTCTTCTCCACATCACCACATCTCACTAGCTTACGCCTTGCCTATACCCTCCACCACACTGTATAACAGTACACCACACCACCTCCTCCACACCATACTGTTTATCGTCACACTACCTGGCTCCTCCCCACACTACTCCACAACACCAGCACACCCTGTTACACCTTCTCACACTACTTCACACCAGCTCAAACCACACCACCACAACCCCCACACCACCTCACAGTGTCTCACCACACCTCCCTACCACAACCTCACACCACTCCACAACACCCCTGCACTCCATTGTATCTCCTCACACCAGCTCATACCAGTCCACAGCCACTGACATCACCTGACAGCATTTCACACCATTCCACAACACCCTTACACCCCAGTACACCACGTCATACCACCAAACACCACCTCACACCCACACCACACCATCTCCCTGTACCACCCGACACCTGCCATTCGCTTGCTTCTCCCCACGCAACATGACTATACTCAAGGCTGTACGTACCTGTGTGTATTTCTCATTAGCAAAGGTGAGAGGTATTTTTTCTCTCTCAGTCCAGCGACGTTCCTTATTAATTTATTCTTGCTTCCTCTAGACGCTTTTATTCAACCCGGGAAACAGCTCTCACACTGAAGGGGTTAATAAAATCTATATCTAATCCCTCCAGTTCGAAAAATCTCACAATGCTGAATAAAATCGTCTGAAGGTCGCAAGAATAAACTGAAAACGGGTTGATCCCCACAAGTGTTACGAAGGTACTCAAAACCCCGCCAATTTTTCTTTATTATTATTATCGTTTTACTTGACAGGTAGACTGTAGTATTACTGTTTGTGTTTTTACTGTTATAAAAGACTGGACCGTGCCTGCATTTGTTTACCATTATCCTGTACCATCTCATTCGATGCTAGAGACGGACGCCTTCTTGTGGTGGCACCGATATAGCCGAGTTGCTCCGTTGCCCAGTTATGTAAACATCCCTATTCTTGACCCCAGAAAGAAGGCTGGTGCACTGCTGGATAAGGGCAACTTCAGCCAGTAGTCCACATGTGCCTGGGGCCAAAGCAACTTCCTAACCATGCTGATTTTTCTTTAAGTCATATTTTCGCTAGCACAGGACACTTCGTAGCAAACCTTCCTTAAACATGTTGATATTTTCATATATGGCTGTACAGCTTTTGTAATACCGACATGAGTTAGGTACAGTGGGATGTTAAGATGTAAGAGAAAAATTAAATTACTGAGAAAGACATCGTCAAAGCCAAAGAGAATGTGGCCCTGTACGTGAAAGGCTTATTGTAATCTGTTTGTTTTCACTCTTACAATGTGAATGTTTTGACATCTGATTACGTCTGGCTATCAACTGAGCTGAAATAGGCTACGAATTTTTGTTAGAGAAGAAAGCAGCTTGACTATAGGTCCTAAAATTGTAAGTCCCACATTTTGGGGTGTTTTCCTTATCAGGCACACAATTCCTGAAGAGGTGTATAATGCAGGGAAAACAAGCAACCATGAGCAAATAAGTTAAACCCCAAGATGAAGGTGCGAGCGCAAACCTTCCCTCCTCAAATGTTAGGGCCACAGTAACTGGCTTTCATGACCCTTGTGCAATCGACATGCAATGTCAGTTTACGAAAAATATAAATAGCATGCAAGAGAATGCCAAAGAATATCCGAAAAGATGCTGTGCAAAATAAATTGTTAAGGAAGATAGCAATGATAATCTGACGAGGCAGACCTAGGGTATATAGCCTATCTCAGATCGGCAGTAGAGCTATTACACCCCTGGGCCTCAGGCAGCGGTTACGTAAAGGGAGCTACCCATGAGAAAGCCTCTCCATACTACAGAGTTCAGTGGTAGCGCCACTAAGCTCTATGAGGCTTTCTCAAGGGTTGTTTACACCACCGACGCCCGTCTTTTGAAATCAGCCGATGAATTCGGAAAATATAGCGCCATGGCCCACTGCTTAGCTTATGTAAGCAACAGCGAAACAGAAACAGCAAGCTAAGAACAGTGATCCAACTGCATTACCCTTGTGGAGGCAACGACTGCAGGTGTTTCAACGAGGCCGCCAAAGTTACATGCTCGCTGCGAAGATACCCTCTCCAGGGCGCAACCCGTGCCATAAAAAATTTAGCCTCTATCATTTTTTTTAAATTACTTACTAAGATACTCTAAAAAAAAAAAAAGTAGACAATCTATGGATATAAAGATTAAATTGTTATTTTTTCTTTTTATATACACATGCTATCTAGCTGTATACCAACATTCGGGTGGTATTTAGTGTTGTGGTGTTGGGGGTGGGGGCGGGGGTGAATTATATAATCGTAACATACAGGGCGACAGCAACCCCTCTGACGCAAATCTTGGAAGGGTACAGGTGTTTTGTATACTACATATTTTTCTCAGTGTGCTCTTTGCTTAAATTTCCTAAGAGGCCATAAATACAAAGGTTGAGCATCTACTTATCAATGGAATATGTAACATACGGAGTCTCTTGGATTTTTTTTCCCTACCACATTTATGTAAGAAACTTGATTTTTACCATCTATTTGTACATTGCCTTTCTCTTGGATTGTTTTCCCTACCACATTTAGGTAAGAAACTTGATTTTTACCATCTATTGTACATTGCCTTTATTAATATGTATGAATTTTATGTAAGTTAATTATACTGTAGTACAATTTGGAATTAAGTTATGACTAAACGTAAATAAAACCATGTTAATTTTGGCCAAGTTTTCAGAACCAGATTATTCGTGTTACTGTAACATTGGGATTTTGGTAAATATGAACGAAAGTGGCACAGGGGTTTGAGCTGTTTTCTTAAAACCGTTGTTCTTAACCAAAATAGCCCAATTTTAGTACCAGGTACATTGAAGGTCTATCTATTGCCAGACGCCATAATCCCATAAGGGGTGGCCATTTGACTGAGTTATTTGTTTTACAGGGAGGGGCACTAACCCTCCGCCAACCCACTTGTTGACACGTAGGGAGCACGTATGGTTTGGTTATATGGTTACCACCCTGCGTTGTAAATGGTTTCTTAGCTTACAGGAAACCATCTGGCTTGTCACTTAATGTAAAGCCACATGTAAAGAAAAGAAAAGCAATAAGAAGTGACAGGAAAGGTGGGAGAAATAGGAAGAGAGGAGGGCAGGCACAGAAAAAGATTGATAAAGGCTAAGGAAGAAGTAGGCAGCACTACATCAAGTGAGTGGATGATGGTTGCCATCACCTACCACTTTTTAATTTTTGATAAGAGAAGTAAAGAGAACAAGCAAAATGTACTTACTTTGTAATATATAAAACTCTGAATAACACCGTCAACAACATGTTTACTTCTGATCCCGCTGACTGAATGTACTAGTGCACCAAACTCGGATGTACCATACATTTCCTTGAATGCTTGTCCACAGAAGCGTGTCACCTAACTGGGGGGGGGGGGGGGGGGACGAAGCTCCCCAGACCCACTGAATTAACAGTGGAAGTCTATGTTGGGGGCCTCGCTCTCCAGACCCCCCAGTGATTATGAGTTACCTGACAGCACGCAAACTAAAATGTGCATTGCATAAAACTTGCTCCAACACAGTATCGTGCGTTAAGAGCATTCGTTAATCATGATGCACCCATCGTACGACCAAGCGATGGCAAAGGTAGATGTGATCATAAAGCAAATATTTATATACATCACATCACACAGGAGACATCCATTAAAATATGATACTTGTTAGTTAAAAAGCACCCTTGGGCTAAGGGTGTTAATGTATAGCTACCATAATTAGGAAAAGTATCATATAGGACCAGTATCATCACAACTTCCTGCAGTGCAGGTTGTCAGGCAATGCAACAATTTCTTTCCAACCCCCAGAGTGGTAACTACTTGTACAGTAGCTCTCTGTTGTAGGTCAAAACTGCTTTGTAAAATGTTAACCCTTCTTCATACAGGTAGTTCTGTTAATTGGATGTAGCTGGATAAACAATTATAAGTAGTGAATATTTAGAAAAAGCACTGTACAGGCATACCTCGGTTTAACGATGCAAATGGTTAAGTCAAAACCCATCACTAGGCAGGGTATTGTTTCTCGGTGTAGATTTAACATGTAAAGGATAGGGATGCGTTTTGTTGAGCCTTGAGTGTCTCCCCCCCCAACCAAGTCCTAAACCCACCCAATTAAGTCCAAAAACAAGCTTCTTCCAAATCAAAACCCCCTAATAGCTTTTAAACAAGCTAAACTAAGCCTAAAAGCAGTTTATAACTCACCTAAACACAGACATAAAATCTGAAAATCACCAAAAATAAATAGGAAAAAAAAACAAACAGTAAACTGTACCCCAAAATGACAATATTCACCCCACCAATGACTAAAACACATTATCTAAGTCTAAAAACAGTTTATAAATCAACCTAAACACAGAATTTAAGTCTAAAATATCCTCAAAATCGGTAAAAAAAAAAAATGAAGGTTTTACCGGGGTTTGGCCATCGTTTGGCAGGGTAGAGTGGTATTTCTACCCCCATTGCTATGCTGGGGTATTGCATCTAAGGGTATCGTATCTTGGGGTCTGCATGTATATGGCTGGTTTCATTGCAGTTTCCACATATGAGCAGCTGTCACTGTCAGGGACGTGTTCCAGAATATTACCTTTTTCCATCTAGTTGGTACGTATATTGTTGGAAACTGGCGTATCAGCTGTGTTACTACAGTAGTTGTGGATCTGTAAATGATACCTAGCCCATGCTGTAATTTACTGTGGATGGAACCCCTTGAATCAAATTGCAAACTATAGTCTTCATGTTCTTGCCATCTGCCTTAGGAGAAAGTTTGTGAACTAGAGAAGTTGATTATTGTGTAATCTTCATTTACCCCTTTTCTAAAGATCTCCCTTGAGCTGAATTATCTGGAGTCAACAAGATTAAAGTGTAAAATATGTCTTCATAGCGAAAGTATCAGTAGCAGACATCAAAACAAATTACTTAGCTACTCAACCACAGATTTTCCCATTGCTACTTCCAGAGTGGAGAGAAGTTATGGGGCAGGAGAAGATTGTGGCACAGGCTTTCACACATCCCCAGCGAGTACGCCTCCTCTACAAGACCATTCTCAAGCTCCACCGTGGCTTTCCTCTTGAGCTGAAGGCCTTGGGTAAATCCAGTACCTTCTGAATGATCCCCAGTAGTACAAGGACAAGTTTCTATATTTTCTGCCTCTTCACTGCAGGGACATAATTCTGTAGCTACTTTGTGTCCATATTAATGCAGGGATTAGTTTGTATAGAAGGTTTGTTCCCCTTTAACCCAAGAATTAGTTCTTAGTTTGTTTCATGCCACTGCAGTACAAATGATTTTTTTTACCCTTCAGTACAAAGTTAAGTTTTTACTTGTATGTTTTGTTTTTGTTCCTTCAATACAAGGACAGGTTTTATTATTTTGTATGTGCCCCTCAGTGTCAGTTCCTTCAAGACTGTTCAATTTCTTACAGTTTGTGTATGCCTTTTCAACACATGGATGGTAATCTGTAGTTTGTTTGTGCTCTTGACGGCATTCAGCTACTGTACTTCCATCTTCTCCATATTTTTTCATTACCTCGCATTCCTTGTCCATTTACTCTGTCTGGCAGTCACAAAAATCTTATGTCGCCCCATGAGGAGCACAGGAATCCGGGGCTAGCCAAGTTGGTCCTGACATTTAAGATGAGAGTGACCAGCCTCACTCATTGCTGAGTGGCATTACGTGAGCAGTAAACCCCAACCACCCCTTGGATATAAACCTACACAGGTTCAATCCGACTGGATCACCTTAATTACCCATAAACCACCAGGCACAATAATTTAGTTATATGGTTACCACCCAGAACAGTAAATGGTTTCCTGGTGTACGAGAAACTATTTGGCTTGTCACTTAGTGCACAGTTACCCATAGGCAGAAGGAAGAGGAAATTATTATTTAGAAAATTGATGGTAAGACAAATGTAGTTTATATGATTCTGCACTGTAGAGACTACAAATTGAATTGAAAATTAGAATCTGGTATATAGCCATAATGCTGAGTTTCTTTTTCCATGCCATATTGTGGGATCCACTCAGTTATCTTGAGAGTTCATATTGAATTAAAATCAGAGTACTTTACACATAGGCATCAAAGTGGAGGAACAGCACAATGAATGCATTTGGAAAATTACTGTGTATGAGTTTTTCACAGTTGCTCTTTTGTCTAAACGACAGTTATTCTACTTATTTTATTACAGTTAGTCATTTTTATTCAGTTTGGGATGGGGCCCTTTAACTGAAGCATTTAGAAATAGTGGTATAGTCTCCACTAACTGCTTTTCTACCATTAGTTTTCTTTTTTATATGGTAAATGTCCAAAAAATTGCAAAGGAAGAGGTTGTAATAAGAATTTTATCATAGCTAGTCATTTTTATTCAACTTGGGATGGAGCCCTGTAACTGAAATGTTTAGAAATACTGGTACAATCCCCATTAATTGCTTTTCTACCCTGATAAGTGTTGTTTTACAAATATCCAAAACTAAATTGCTGAGGGAGAGGGTAAAATAAGCCTCTTACATCTACAAGGGTAGTCATGTAGTGTACATGAAAGTTGTTGAGTAAGAAAGCTGTTAATCAAAGGATAGCTGTATATGCCCACAGTCAGGGACATTAGTTTGCCAAATGTTTCATCACATGTACTTCTCACCGATCAGTCATGGTTAATGTTCCTAAGCTGAAAAACAAAACTTTATATGTTTTCTCATAGATGGCTGCTTGATGTAATCCTTCAGGGAGGAAGGCAGTGTATATGCACTAAGTATGAAAGAGTAAATTGTAATAAGAATACATATCCTAGACTGTATGTATATATGATATGATCACAGAGAAAATTAGTATGATGTTGAGGTTGAAAAAATACAGATACTGTGTATGTGAGTGAAGTTGGAGGCAGAGGACACAGAAAGCCAACAAAATGTCTTCATATGACAGGAAAAGTGAAGTATGAATATTTATGAAGCACAAAAACTAACAAAAAAGTAGAACTTAAAGATGAACTGTTTATGGTTATTATGACAGTGGTAATGGGTTGGATCCTTTGCTGTAACTTGACCATTCTTGGAATAGCTGTACCTTCCAGGTATAGTGGAATTTACAAGATAAAATTACATATGGTACAGCTTTTAGGATGAAGGCAAGACTTTTGAAGGCTCAAATGGTGACTGAGTACATATGTGATTTCTTTCACTGAAATATGTATTTACTTCTTTGCTTTCTTGTTTCCATTGCAGTATTGTCACCATCCTTCATATTACTGGAATATGTTAGGATTTTCTTTTTCTTTGCTATCTTGACAGTTTATTGAACTGTTTGTAATAAAAAGTTGTACCTCATCCCTTTTCATAACACATGCAGGGGACCAGTATGCCAAGGATGAGTTCCGTCGGCACAAGGAAGCCTCACCAGAGCAGACACAAACATTCATGGTGGAGTGGACCAACTATGCCATCGCTGTGGCTAAACAGTTAGGTTTGCGGGGACACCACATGTCCGCAACACTGGGTCAATCATTAAATGAGGGGCAGCTAGATTCATTCACCGACGAACAAATTAACCAACTGTATGAGTTGCATGAGGCTGCCACCAAGCCAGTACAAGAAGGTGAGGATAAGGAGGGCTGAGAATGATTGTAGGTAAAGAGCTGTATTATTGTAGGGCTAGGAGGTTTTTCTAACATCTTTTCCTCAGTATTTTCAGTATTCTGTTGTGTGCTGTTTGCATAATTTAACATCAACATGTTTTACATAAATTAAACACATGTTTATTTAGCCATGAATAAAACAAGAGAATATGTCACAAGCAGAAATATATTGATAAGGAAGAGATGCTATGGAGCCTCCTTAACAGTCAAGAATATCACCCATAGTTGTTGCTGTATTAGGCTCTCATTAGGCAAACACAGATGAGACAGGTTGTAGTTTTCGTGTCTAACCATCCCATGCCGAAGCAGAAAAGTGAGTGTGAGGGCACAGCCACACTTGCATGAAGCATGTGATGACAAGAGGAAATGAAGCGCAGGGTTGGTGCTGCTGCACTAATCTGAACTGATTGGAACCCTATGCCTCATTTCCTCTTGGCAGTTGTATGTGTTGAGCTTTTTGTATCTGTGGCGTGAGGTAATATGAGAAGGGTTGTAGGTGTTGTTTCTGTAGCTGTGTTGGGTAAGATGGGAGCCTTTACCTAATATTGTACATCTTTCATTGCTGCATAGGAGAGAGTACGGGTATGTTAAGGTACTAGTACCTTTACATGACTTCATAATTTCCTTTATTTTTTATTGTATATGTGTGGATCTGAAAGAAATATAAAGAAGATATGAGGTGAGGAAAGTGTATGGTATAATGCTCAATAGAGGGTCTTGTCTGGATGAACCAGAGACAAGAGCACCTCCAGTTACCTCAGTTATTTGCCTTCCCTCACTGTTGGATCTATGACAGACTAGCCACTAATCTTGTCACTGTATATTCAGTTATCTGTAGTGCAGTTTACACCTACTGTAGGCTTCCCAGTCAGTGCATTTCATTTATGTATAGCATGGAGAGTTAATTTTCTAGGTCATGTATATTGTATAAGAAAATATTGAGCTGGACCTCACAAAATAATCAGCACAGAGTGGCCTCATTATATGTCAACTTTTTGATGTTTTTAACACTATACTGGGAATTTACAGAAAAGTTACCTATTGAAATTCCATGGCTGCAGTACCTAATAAAGCAGATTGCCAGTTTCTTCAAGTTTACAACATGAAAAATGTTGTGATATTTTGGAACATATCACTGCCATATAATGAGGACATGTTCATCACAAACTTATGTAAGAGAATATTTTTGTGAGAGGTTTTTATCAGTACAAGTATTGTACCATATGTATATGGACTGATTCTCATGCATGAAGTGGGTATTATGTTTAACTGTATAAATACTGTATTAAATTATTCAAAGTTTACTTTATATTAATTTTTTCCCCTGCCTTTTGCTACAGAAAGTTGCTGTGTTCATCCATACTCTTACAGCAGAATGCTTAAAACATGAGTCATAAAGGAGAAGGCACGCTCCAGTTGATGACAGTTTTTGATCACATGATGAAGTTGGAACATGCCCGGCTTCTCTTTAACACTGCTGACTACTAGAGATCAAGGAGTGTAGAGGGCTCCCATTAGGTGATTAAGGCCAACACATAAAAGATTGTTGAAGCCTTTATAAACAAATGAACTCTATAATATTGGATGCAAGGTAATTACATTGAATAACCTGCTATAGGTACTCCATAAATGTCCATAAGATTGTAGGACTTCCTTTCTTCTATGCAGATTAAGATTCAAGTGGGCAACTCATAGAATCCTTTCAGAATCCCGCGGCACAACAAGAGATCACTCTAAAGCTGAATGAAACTGCCTGCCATTTACCAGAATAAAGTGAAAACATACATAACTAGAATGGCACTCAGTAGAGTGCAATTACATGCAACTGGAAAAAGACTACCCCCTATAAAAGCATACTGTATTTAAATCTGCTAGATCCGAAATTTTGTATGGATCCGTGCCAAACTGTACACATTCGTAGACACCAACATCCTAAATATGCCTGATTTTTTCATCAAGACTCATGCAATGTACTCTGAAAAATTTACGAAAATGTCAAAAAACGCCCTATCTTGCAATGTTAAAGAAAGTGAAACAGAATCCCTGATTCTGCACCTTTATCCGGATCCACACCAAAATTTAATGGAGTCTGTTCTGAGCCAAGGCCCATTCTTCTACCAAGTTTTGTGGCAATCCATCCTGTAGTTTTTTTGTAATCTTGCTCACAAACCAGCCAACAAACAAAGAAACGGACAGGGGTGAAAACATAACCCCCTTGGCAGAGGTAACAAAAATGAGAGAGATGAGACCCTAATGGGGTGAGCAAGAGGTGCTGTATACTGTACAGTACAGTATATACACAGCACATGCACTACATATATTGTGGAGTATTTATGGTATTTCCCTGATTGTTACATTCTTTAATATTTTGGATCACATAGTACAAGCTTAAGTATAGTTTACAATACCTGTACAAAATGAAATCCTTTCCTATACCTTGAGGGACACTCAGTGGAGTGCATCTCTTTGGCAATGGCAATGTAATTTCCAAACCACTCTTCATAATGGCTTAGGTTTTCTCATCACTGATTAGGGTTTCACAAAAAAATGTTTTCCAGATCCTGAATCTGTAATATGATCCAGAACAGTCCCAAACGTTATTCGATTGTTACTTGGGACATGGGCTGTATACTCACCAAATTTGGTCCAAATCTCTCTCTCTTTTGAGTAATCCTGCTAACAGACTAACAAACAGGAGTGAAAACCTACTCTCCTTGTCAGAGAGAATAAAGGAGACAATTAGGTAAGAGTACAGTATTTTAAGCAAATGATGATGTATCCATTACCTAGTACTATTTAGCTGATCATTACAGTACTGTATATTCATCATCCTGGCCCATATTCTCACCTAAACACTGGGCACGGTAGGATCCACAAACAAGTAAAAAGATTAAGAAAGTGAAAGAACTAACAACAACATACCCAGTTAAATAGGCCACAGTCATTTAGGCACCGTTTTAGTCTTCAAAATCCTGGCCGTACCTAACATGTATATCCATCACCATCATCATCCAGACTTTTCCCACCTCAAGATGGGTTGAGTTAGGGTCCAGGGAGAGAGAGAGAGAGAGAATTAGCCAATGTTTGCCCAACTGAATGAGCCCATGCTCCCTTGCGCTCAACATTCAAGCTCCCAGAATCCCGACTCCATTTGTACACGTTTTTTTCATTGTAGGTGCACTCAGGGATGTGAGGCTGGTCACTCTCATCTTAAATGTCAGGACCAATTTGCCTAGCCCCAGGCTCCTACACTCCTCTGTGGGGCAACATAGGATTGGATGATGGATGGATGGATAGGTGCATTGGATACATTTATGTGAAGCTACAGAATGTGGTGAATGTTTTGGGCGTAACAGATTGAGCCAGGATTCTGGGGTCTTGAATGATGAGTGAATGGAGGCGTGGTCCATTGGATTGGGCAAACTTAGGCTGTCTGGATGTGCTACTCCTCACCCTGCCTTAGGGTGGGAAAGGAGGTCCAGATGATGATGATGATGCATTTCGCATAAATCTGTCAGACAGGTATTCAGTCAGCTGTATTGAAAAGGTGCCAAATTCTTACTTTATTAAACCATTTGTCACCTCTCAGTTCCTTAGCTTCATCAACTTCCATACTTCACTTTCTCAGACATCATGTGCATCCACCTTGGCCTATCAAGCCACTTCTGAAAGATCATTATCATTTAATACAGTCATTTGAGTACACCAAATCTGGAACAGAACCAGAGAGCTCAGGAATAAAATAAAAACATTAGACAATCATGAAAGGTTTAATGACAATGTCACAAACTGGCATTTGGTTTCAGTTCACATGTAGTCTAAAATACTGTATACTTTTATACATTTCACCAGGTCAAGGGATATTCAGCAAGATGAAAATGAGAAATTACAAACATCATCTCTAATTGCTGTGGTATGTATTTTATTGTACACCTGGCTCAATTAATTCTGTACACTAACATTTGCAGGTGTAATGCATAGCAACTAATCAGATAATGATGTAAAAAATATATTTTCCAAATGCATGATACTGGTCAAGTGACTGATGCAAGTACAATGTACATCCAAGAGGAAGATTCTTACATCACTGTCAGATCAGCTGCCCTGGCCTGTCCTTGCAAATGTCCATGAACCTGTGCAAACTGTACATGACACTTTTCACTAGGTAACATTCCAGGACATACAGTTTGCATTCTATTCACACTTATGCTTTGGTGTAATGGCAACTTTTATCTGTAAGCATACCTTTAGTATTAAACTGCATCAGCACTACTGACACTGTATATCAAAACAAACAGATTTGTATCCTCAAAGACCAAGGAAACTCTTAGGCACCTTTTCCTTACTAGTTTACAACTGCACATGGTACATTAATATTCTCCTGTACATTATTTGTGGAATTTGTTAGTATTAAAAAATATAAAAATAATATACAGAACAGAGATAAGGTACAATATGCTGAATAAACAGTCAGGGAAGAAGCACTAGAGAGCCTCCAAAAGCCCAAGAAAATACAACTTTTCAAGCTAGAAGTTTTTTATTTTGTAATGCCGCCTTCAGGCGACTACAACAAGTGTCAAGCCAAACGGTTTACTGTAACCAAGAAAACCAATGAATCATGTTGGGTGGTAATCACATCATGTTGGGTGGTAATCACATAACTAAATAATGCCTGGTGATCTAGTGGGTAAAGATGCTCCAACTAGATGGGGCCCACAAGGGTTTACATTCAAGGCTGGGGTTTACTGCTCACATAATGTCACTCAGGGGCAAGTGAGGATGGTCAACCTCATCTTAAATGTTGGGTCTGAGTGCCCTAGCCCCCCAGACATTACACTCCTGACAGGGCAGAGAAGTGGATGACGAATGGATAGATTCTTGCTACCTTTATCTGATTTTATTTAGCTTAAGGAAGACCTCTTACTGTGGAAAGGTTAAGTAAGACTACATATAACCAATCCATGTTGAAAAATATCTCCAAAGATGAATATAATCATCAGGAGGTGGCAAGAGCTAAGTTATCTATCTATCTATTGCCAGACGCCTCAATCCCACACGGGGTGGCAACAAACAAATCGCCTCCATGTCGCTCTGTCCCCCTCCATTTCATTACTCTGCTCCCAACTCACACCCCCCTAAGTTCAAATTACATTTCTGGACTGAATGGGTTCAATTTACCAACTGATCTTTGCCAGTTACATTTGTTTCCTCTGTACTTCTATATTCTTCTCACCTGAATCAATATGCATATTCATATAAAGTGTTCTACTTTTCATTTGGTTCATCCCTTTTTTTCTTTGCATTACATACTAAGCCAAATATACTTTCACCTGATAAAATGAATATTCACAGTTCATTTTCACAAGACAAAATATAAGTATAGGAAACCCTCAACATAAGCCAGATGTTTTAATATATTACAGGCTTTTTCTGCAAAAATTATCCTGTAAGTTGGGGGACACATGTAAATCTGCTTTATATACAAAAATTGGAAACTACAGTACAGTATTTGGCAACTGTCAGTAATTTACTGTGAACTTTAGTTTATAAAAGAATGTAATAAAAGATGACTTATAATGAGGACAATGGTCTTCATCCTTGTCCACAGGAACCAGCTCCATCACATTTTGTATATTTTTCTCATTAAATCCAAGTCTGAGCCTTGTAACAGTCTATACGCCCACTCAGTCACACTTTTCATTTAATTTGAATGCCTTAAAGTCCTCATGGTCATAGAACCCTGCCTTTACTTGACGTCCTCCAAAGAAACGCCCATTCAAGTCAATCACAGCTGCAAGAAAGTCAGATAACTATAAATTTTGTTAATACAGGCAATTAAACCTTATGAAGTAGAAATGGCCTCTGCTGTTAATCAACCAGGTGTAGTTCTTCAATCACTCCATACCCTACTCCACTTTTTCTAACCCTTATCCCTTTCACTGCTAGTATTTTTCTCCATTGCACAAAATCCTCTGGCATTACCCTAAATAAAAATTCAGTGTGTACCAACAGCAGTGAAATGGATACTTGAAGTAGTTTTAGAAGTCTGTGACAAGATTACTCTTGGTTGAACAAATTCTTCTGCTTAGCTTGAATAACAAGCCTTTATCAAAGACATATCCCCCTCCATGTGAGTGATAATGAATATGTAGATATGCAATAATAAGTATGGCAATTTCATATAGAGGGGCATAAACTTGGACTTGTACACTAATGGGGAGGATAATATTAATAATAATAATGTATGTAGAGTACTGAGAGTGGATAGGATACAAAACGTTGTGATTCATGAAAGATGTGGAGTGAGAAAGTCTGTGGGCACCAGAATCAAAGAAAGTGTATTGAGATGGTATGGTCATGTGGAGAGAATGGATAACAACACAGCGGTGAAAAAGGTATACCTGAGTGAATTTCAAGGACGGAGGAGACGAGGTAGGCCAAGGTGAAGGTGGAGGGATATGGTGGATGAGTGTGTGAGAAAGAGAGGTATGGAAGTCCGTGAGGCTAGAGGACTAACAAGAGATCGAGCTGGCTGGATGAATGTTGTGAAAAGGAGTGCATGATCGGGAATCTGGCACCCCTTTTTAACATGACAGCATTCAGAATGACTCAATCGATACGTTTATGTGAAGCTACAGAATGTGGTGAAAGTTTCTGACGTATCTGACAGAGCCAAGATTCCAGGAGCTTGAATGATGAGTGAATGGAAGCATGACCCATTGGATTGGGCAAACTTGGCCTGTCTAGACACTGCTACTTCTAACCCTGCCCTAAGGTGGGTATGGAGGTCCGGATGATGAAGATGAATGAATAATAATAATAATGTACTCTTACGAATCAGTCTGCCAAGTTTCATCTTCAGATTCCTCGTGCAGGTCAGACTGAAATCTCCAGTAAACACGACCAACTTACCAAGACAGATTTTTCCCTATACAGCATGGTCATAGCTCTTAAAGTACAGACATTATGGCAATACCTGTATTACATACATGGGCATCAACTACGGCACATACTATATCTTGGAACTGTCTCCTTCTGTCTGTATTTCCTACTTCCTATAATCTCCAGTCTTTCAAACGCAGTGTGTTCAGGCATCTCAAAATGAACAGATCTTGAATTTGGCTCTCTGGCGTATTGTCTTTGTTTTTTCTTGGAAGGAATGGTTTGCAGGCCCCTGGCCTTCGATTCCTTCTTCCTTGGGGGGGGGGAAGCTCGTAAAGTACAGACAATATGGCAATTTTACATATACGGATATCAACTACGAGACATACTCTATCTTTCCGTGTGATATGAAGCCAATCCACCCGGTGGTTTCCGAGATACAGGCATACCCCAGTTTAACAATGCAATTGGTCAAGTAAAATCCCAGCGCCAGGCAAGGTATTGTATCTCAGGGAAGATTTAACATATCAAGCACAGTATAGGGATGCGTTTTTGAGCCTTGGGTTTCCCCCCCAACCAAAACCTAAACTCACACAGATGAGTCCAAAAAAAAGTTTAAAGCCAATATAAGTGGCCTAGCAGCTGTACAAGAAGCTAACCTAAGCCTAAAACCAGTGCCCGTCTCACTTGTACCCAGTCAAGGTCACTGGAGGATGTGATTTCCAACTCGTATTCAAACTCGGTAAAGAAGCAGCATCACTGTATACAATCCCGCCATCAGACAGTATCAGGACAATTAAATAAGCATCTCTATTATGCATAATAATAATGTATGAATGACGCAGAATCATCCAAGGTGTGAACTGTTGTGACGGAGAATCGCTGATGTTCTGACGGGGAATGCGATCGATGATGCGATCGTGACAGCCCTTTCAATGGCTCCACTTTATGTCATTTTTATTACTGTTCTGATTGCTGAGCTCCTTTATTTTCTTCTCTCTTATTTTCCAACATTTATTTAGAAATTCCTCTGTATTTTCAAAACGTTTTCCCTTGAACAGCCCAAATGTAAACTTAAGATTAATCAATCGATGATGCAATCGGGATAGCCTGTTCAAATGTCTCTCTGTTTTTGTTACTGTTCTGGTTGCAGAGCTCCTTTATTTTCTTGTTTCTTATTTTCCAACAATTATTCAGAAATTCCTTTGTATTTTCAAGGCGTTTTTCCTCGAACAGCCTGAATGTAAACACATGATTTATCAATGTCGGAGTTTTCATCAATGCATGAAACATTTACTCTCGAAGGTTTCCATAATTATTAATATTTATTTAAAACTGTTATTATATACTCCATGATACGTTAGATGACAGTTCAGTGGTCAAGCACAAAATATTCTTTGTTGAGTCGCCTAGTTGTCCACACTATTTTGTACCTTGTCTGATGGGTGAGAATCCATACTCTAAATGACAGTGGTCACTACACCTATGACTAAAACATTACCCTAAGTCTAAAAACAATATATAAATCAACCTAAACACCAAATTTAAGTCTAAAAGATCATCAAAATCAGTATTAGAAAAAAAAAAAAAATCGTAAAACCGGGGGTAGGTCTACGATAGGCGGGGTAGGGTGGTATTTCTACCCCCATCATTATTCCGGGGTATCACATCTAGGGGTATCGTAAATCAGGGTTTGCCTGTACAGGCCCGGACGAAAAGACAGACAGACAGACAAATAACACAGGACAGATTTTTCCTTATATGGTTACAGATAGTAAAGTACAGACTATCTATCTATCTGTTGCCAGACGCCTCAATCCCGAACGGGGTGGCCACAAACAAATCGCCTCCATGTCACTCTGTCCCCTGCCATTTCACTACCACGCTCCCAACTCACACCCCCCTCTCTCATATACCTCTCCACTCCATCCCTCCATCTCATCCTCGGCCTCCCCCTCCCTCTCGCCCCCTCCACCTCACTCACATACACTCTCCTCGTCAATCTTTCACTCTCCATCCTCTCCACATGCCCAAACCACCTTAACGTGTTTCTCCTAACGCTTCCCATCACGTCCTCAACCACACCACAATGCTCCTTCACTTCCTCATTTGTCAGTCTGTCTCTCCATGTGACTCCACATGCTCCTCTCAAACAACTCATTTCCACTGCTCTCACTCTTGACTTCTGTCCTTCCAGCAGGGTCCAAGCTTCACTTCCATATGTCAGAGTTGGTATCACAGTACTGTCATGTAACAACTTTTTCACTTCCATGCTCACCTCCCAGTTTCTTATCACTGCTTTCAACAAACCAGCAACCTTCCTTCCCTGCTGTACCCTTTCGAGCACTTCACCCTCCAGATTACCATCCTTACTCATCACACTGCCCAAGTACTTAAATTCACTCACATTCTCCATATCCTTCCCATCCAATCTCACTGTACACTCACTGGCTTCACTTCTCTCGAAGACCATCACTTTACTCTTCCCCACATTCACCTTTAGATTCCGTTTCTTACACACTCTCCCAAACTCATCTACCAAGCCTTGCAGCTCCCCTTCGTCTTCACTCAACAACACAGTATCATCTGCAAATAACAGTACAGGGAGTTTCCAAACACTGCCCTCTCTCACTAGGGCCGC
>JAGKTI010005307.1:29399-39671 GCA_018397915.1 Birgus latro | reverse complement strand
CCTCCTCCTCCTCCTCCTCCTCCTCCTCCTCCTCCTCCTCCTCCTCCTCCTCCTCCTCCTCCTCAGTGCTGTTCTTCGCACCTCTTTTCTCCGTTCCTCTCCTCTGCTTTCTTTTTTTGTTCTCGATTCTTCCATCCACGTTTATCTGACCTTTTGTTCTCATTTTCATTCCTCTTTTCTTGTATTCCCACCGTTTCTCCCCAAGTTCATCCCCGCATATCCCCGAATGTGTTTACAAAATAGGACAAAGTTTTCCTGTTTGGCACATTTTTCGGGTATATTGACTTGCAGGCCCGGAGTCAACAACGCCCAAGGCCAGGCGGGGAGGGGATGGGGAGAGGGAAGGAATGGGGGAAAGGGGGAGGGGGAGGAAGATATTAGGGAGGGATATTGAGGGGATGAGTTTAGGGGAGACGGGGGAAGGGGAAAAGAGGAGGGAAACGGATGAAGCAAGACGGTATACGAGAATGGGAGACAAGGACAGCGTGGAAGGAGGGGGAAGAAGGAGAACGGTGGAGGAGAAGGTGAGGGAGAAGGGAGAGAGGAGTACATAGGAAAGCAAACAGCAACAGACCTTGTGGTCCTTTCGAGGCTGTTTGTTACAGAGTAGACTGTGACTACAAGATCTAACTCTACATGCTGAAGGATAAGGATAGTAAAGCAAGAAGGCTCCCCCCACCTCCAAACCCTCCAGCCAAAACTGGCAAGAAAAAGTGAGAAAGACCACCATGCAGCATGGAAAAACTGACATGGAAATTTCATAGGAAAGATTGAAAAGGAAAAGCTACATTATATAATACATTATCTATAAGCTACCATTATGAATAACCTGAAAGAGAAAGTAGTAAAGTACAATGAATAATCGAGTTGACGGGGCGTCTGCGGACGGTGAGACTCTGTAGACATAACGTGAATACAGTAATCCCTTGGTCTCAGTTTGACTCTGCGGGAATTCAAAAGAAACAGATACACGTGAATATAGCTAATAATCTGCAGGAAGAAACTTAAAACAATATTGCCGTGCATATATTTGCATTTAGTAAACTGATCCAGGCTCTGAAAGAGTAGAATAATTAAAAATTTATACAAGTGTTTTATTCAGGAGTAAACATAGTAAGCTGGGGGTTAGATGACAAATATTTATCCAGGCGACCTTTAAAGGTTAGTACTGTATTACAATTTACTACATTGGAGGGCAGTTTATTCCATATATTTACAACTCTATTGAAGAAGAAATGCTTAGCTTCATGTGAGTGGAATCTTTTGCCAATTATTTTATGCCCATTGCCCCTAGTATAATTCGAGTGATCAACTGTGAAGTATTTATTGACAGCCATGTTATCTTGTCCTTTGAATATTTTGAATACTTGAATTAAATCTCCTCGTATCCTCCGTTTAGTTAAGGTAAAGAGATTCAAGGCTTCTAAACGTTCCTCGTATGGTTTATTTCTCAATCTAGGTATCATTTTTGTCATCCTTCGCTGCACTCTTTCAAGCTTTTCCATATCCTTTTTGTAATATGGTGACCAAAACTGAACGCAGTACTCCAAGTGCGGGCGTACTAAGGAATTATACAAAGTGAGAATGATATTATCGGACTTATATTCAAATGCTTTGCCTATGAATCCAATCAATTTGTTGGCCTTTTTCACTGCTTCTGTACATTGTTTGCTTGGTTTCAAATCGTCTGTTATTATAACTCCTAAGTCTTTTTCATGGTTTACCCTATCAAGTTGGACATTATTCATGCTATAACTAGCTCTTACATTTTTACTGCCAATGTTTAGTACTTTGCATTTATTAATATTAAACTCCATCTGCCAAACTTGGGCCCAGTTAAACAGCTGATCAAGGTCTCTCTGGATTGCTTGCCTTTGCAGTGCTGTATCTGCTCTGTTACCTATTTTAGTATCATCAGCAAATTTTGAAATCTTACAACACAGTCCTTCGTCAATATCATTTACATATATTAAGAAAAGAATAGGACCTAACACGGAACCCTGTGGCACTCCACTTGTAACGTTTATCCAATCTGACTCTTTTCCATTAATTACAACTCTTTGCTTTCGTCCAGACAGCCAGTTTTCTACTCAACCAAGAACACTGCCACCGAAACCATGTGCCTTTAGCTTCTGAAGGAGTCTTTTGTGTGGAACTTTGTCAAAGGCCTTTTGAAAATCTAGGTAGACCACATCAACAGATTTAGTCTCATCATACATATTTAGTATATCATTGAAAAAGTCCAGCAGATTCGTTAGGCAAGAGCGATTATTACGAAAACCATGTTGCGAATCTTTGATGAGATTGTTTGTTTCTAAGTGTTTCACAAACTTGTCTCTGATAATAGTTTCGAGCAATTTGCAGACCACCGATGTTAAACTAATTGGGCGGTAGTTTTCTGGTTGGGCTCTGTTGCCCTTTTTGAATATTGGGGTTACGTTGGCAAGCTTCCATTCATGTGGCACCTTACTGCTCTTAAGTGATAAGTTGAAAAGTTCAGACAAGGGTTTTGATATTTCATTCTGCAGTTCCTTCAATACACGTGGAGATATTTTGTCTGGTCCTGGTGTTTTATTCTCTTTTAATTTGTTTATTGCAAGCAGTACGTCACGATCGCTAACTGTGATGTCAGTAATTATGTTGCCCTCTTTTATAGGAATGGGGGAAACAGCGGGGATCGTATGTATATTTTCTGTTGTAAATACTGACGCCAAGAACGTATTAAGAATTTTTGCCATCGTAGTTTCATCATCAGTGTGTTCTCCGTTATCTGTGATCAAGGGACCGATTGTTGGAGTTATTACCTTTTTACTTCTTATGTAACTGAAAAATTCTTTGGGATTTGATTTACTGATACTTGCAATATGTGCCTCAAGGTTTTTCTTACTGCATTTAATTAATTTTTTGGCTTTTTGTCGAAGGGCATCGTAATCATTTTTATAACTTTGACTCTTTGTGGTATTATAGTTTTTATGTGCAAGATTTTTAGCTTTCAGACAATGTTTAATGTCGGAGTTCCACCATTTGGGTTTAGAATTTTTGGCAGGCCTTCTGTTGCGCATTGGAATGCATAACCTGACAGCACTGTTGAGAGTTTCCGTAAAAAATTTCCAAGCATCATTGATATCTAGAGTTTGGACAATAGGATGCCAGTTGCCTGCACCTATAATTGCCTTTAATTTCATAAAATTTGCTCTCTTAAAGTCAGGCACTTTCTCACAACTGGCCCTGACACTGTCTTCACAGAATTTAATGTTGAATGTAACTATGCGATGATCACTTGTACTAAATTCTTCTCCTACAATTACGTTACTCACAACATTTTCTGATGTGGCTAAGACAAGATCTAGGATGTTAGATCCACGTGTCGGATGATTTACAAATTGATATAAAGAACTTTCCTGCAAGTTTGTATACAGGTCTAACCCTGTGTGTGAGGATAGGGCTTCTCCCCATTTTGGAACTGGTAAATTAAAATCACCAAATATTACCGTGCTTTGTGTACAAGATATTTCGGCAATTTGATTGTAGATTTCGTTATCGATGTTGAGTGGCTGACCGGGTGGACGATAAATTACCCCAATGTTGATTTTATGACAGGATTCATTTCTTAGCTGAATGTAAATAGTGTCAATGTTTTCAATACATGGCTTGGTGATTTCGACTGGATGAAATCCTGATTTAATGTATAACAACACACCGCCCCCTGTTCGATTTTTCCTTTCGCTACTGAAAATGTGATAGCCTGGTAAATTAAATTCTGCTAGAAAATCTCTCTGTTCAGTATCTAGCCATGATTCTGTTATACCAATTACATCATAATCGTCGGTAAAGACAAGGGCCTCCAAATCAGAAAATTTATTGCGTAGACTACGCGCATTAATAAGAATAGCTTTAATATGTTTTCTTTTCCAAAGTGAGGGGCTTCCATTACATGCTGATTTGTCGGGCAGCATGACATCTACGTTTGCCTCCCGTGATGTCTGTTTTTTCTCCAGAAAAAACTTACGGCATCACTTAGCAAACGACCGAGACGGGCAGAACCAACAGCATTCAAGTGCGGTCCATCATTTGCAAACAGTGTTCGCTGCTCGTAGAACTGGTTCCACGTGTCGATGAACTCAACTCCTTCCTGTACGCAAAGTGACTTGACTCTGTTATTTACACTAAAAGCTCTGCTGAAGAAGGCATTCCCTGCATTAATCCTTGGGAGTATGCCTGAAATTAAAATATGATTAGTTTTCTCCTTGTAGCGTCGGATCATCTTTCTGTACTTTTCCATCAGCTCCTCCGATCGGGTTTGCATGACATCGTTTGTACCTGAATGAATGATAAGAAGGCTGTCATTTTCCGCGTTCTCAAAAACTTCTTCCACAGCCTCCGTTACGTCGTCTACTCCTGCACCTGGAATACAAAAACGCTTTCGTTTAGAGGGTGCCCTGCCGCAAAATTCCACCAACTGACCACGGATGATGGAGTCCCCCACAACCCGCACCTCGTGGGGCTCTTCCTCTACTTCCGAGAGAATCTGAAATTTGTTGTATGTGGTTACTGGAATTATGCTCCTTTTTCTCACAAACCTGGCACCATTCCGGACTGGCTGAAACTCGTTCTGTACAGTGGGGGGAGAAGTAACTACAGTAGGAGGAGTATGGTCAGCCTGGACAGCGGTTGGGCGAGCAGTGGGGCTATCATCCACAGTATGACCAACATTATTCGCAATGAACTCCTCAAGCACATCAACTTTCTGGGTCAGGCTGTTAATTTTATTTTTAGCCTCGGTCAGCTTATCTTCAAGGCTCTGACGTAGTTTGCACATCCTGCAAACATTGGAACGGTCTGTATAAAAGGATCCAGTAAAGCTACCGGAGCAGGATACGCAAATGATGTTCCGCGGCATTCTGAAAGGAAAGTTAATTGTTACCTGAATTAGGGAAATAAAATTATACTACAATCTGAAATATAACAATAAGGTAGGAATGACTACCTTACTGGTTGGCAATGTACCTGCAGAGTATTTATTAGCAATCTGTTACAGTGAAAGGAAAGTTAATCATTACCTGGAATGGGGATATAAAATTATACTACAATCTGAAATATAATAATAATGTAGGAATGACTACCTTACTGGTTGGCACTGTACCTACAGAGTATTTATCAGCAATCTGTTACAATGAAAAGAAAGTTATCCGTTACCTGGAATGGGGAAATAAATTTATACTACAATCTGTAAAATAAAGTCACAACACGGTCATACAATGCACAAACAAGTTAATTATTTCCTGAAAAGTCACGATATATGAAGATACTATAATATCCTGCCTGTATTGAAATGGGAAAGATATTTCACTGTAAAAATTAGTGCAAGTAAAAGGGAAACAAAAGAAAAAAGAAATTGTTGGGCAATAACAATAACAACTAGACTGCCGGGTGTCGAAAATGTAAACAAACGCTGACGCCGACCCTCTTTTTGCTAATTTATCGTTTACTGTGATAAAATAATGGTTCACTGGTGTAGTAGACAGTCCTACCTTAATTCATTAACACTTAATTGGTTCTTAGACCTAAAAATTAAGAATACAAAGCGCAAATTCCTATGGTTTTCCAAGGGTAACTCGTCTGGCCCTCTGGCGGGAGACGGCTGAAGTAACAAAGCCAATCAAACGCTCATCCACAACAACACTCACAGACGTTGAAAAATCCGTATTTACACTTCACAACATACACTTAGCGACCAGACAGTCAACCAGATCACTCACCCAAACTCAGGACTATCACACTATCGTAATCACACACGCAAAACACTGAAACAAGCACTTAGCTGTGGGTATTCGCGGAGCAGTCTAGCAGGACGTCTGTCCAGTATGGCGGCTCGATTAGGAGGAAAGGAGGGAGGATAAGTAAGGAGAGAAGGGATGGGCTAGGACAGAGGGAAGTATTTAGGGATGAGGAAGGATGAGGAGATGTGGAGGGGATGAAAGGGGGGCGGATAGGAGGAAGAGGGAGATGGAAAGGGGAAGCGGTGGAGGAAGAACAGAAGATGGTAGTAAGATAATGGTTCACGGGGGTGGAGAGAGCAAGGGTGAGGGAGATGAAGAGATGGAGTGAACGACTGGAGAAGGACAAGAAAGGTTAGGAATGGGGAGAGATGGAAGAGAGTGGAAAGAAAGAGTAAGAGAATGGAGAACTAGGATAGAGAGAGGAAGGGTAAGGGGATAGAGAAAGAAATAGGGTGTGGTGAGGGGGTTGGAGTGGATTTAGAGGTGAAAGGAAGAGGAGATGAGGTTACGAGGTTGGAAGAGGGAGAGGTTGAAACTGATAGGGAGGAATGGGAAGAGAGAGGGACTAGATGCAAGAAGAGAGAGGAGGGACTGGAGATGAGGGAGAGGAGATATAGGAGTAAAGGAGAAAAAGAGAGAGAGAAGGAAGAACAGGAAGGATAAGTGTGAGAAGAAAGAAATGAAGTGTGGCAAGGAGGAGGCTGTGGAAGAAGAAAAGGAAAGGGGCAAGAGGAGAGGAGAGACTGAAGAAGGGAGAAAGTGCCAGAAGGGGAGAATAAGAGTAGGGGGAAATGAATGAGTTTGAAGGAGGAGAAAGAATAAGGACAGAAGTGATGCAGAAGAGTAAAGGATAAAACTGAAGTAGAGAGAAAGAGTGGGAAGAAGAGTAGGGGATGAGCAAAAGGGTGAAGCAGAGGAGGAAAAAACAAGAAATGAAGGACATGTGAAGAGAAAGGAGGAGGGAGAAAGGAGAAACCGAACGAGGCAAGGAAGATGACGAGAAGCATACCGTTACTAATATCAACAATAAGTACTTCATGCCATGCGACCTTGTGTATGGCTTTACCACCAATTCGCAGTCTCCCTCGAGTTTCTGGAGTAGTACTGTCTGTCGAAAAACCGTGACAGATTTTAAGCCCGTTTCTAGCCACCTTGGGAGACGAGCACCTCTTCCACACTGACTTGTTTATGCATACCTGTATATCCACATTTTTTTTTATATTTTCGGCCATTATGAAGATATGCAAGATATTCAAGAGAATATTAAAGTGGAAGTGGATCATTCGCTAAGTCAACGGTGCAGGAAATTCTCACTGGGCAGACGAGAAGGTGGCTCATCGATTCGGTCGTTTTTTGTCTCCCCTGGTCTGGGCGTGCGGTACTGGGTCCTAATGTCAACAGTCTTCCTTTGGACCCCCCAGCGTCGTGCCCAGTAGCTGTGTTGTGCTCGTTCCTTAACTCTCCGTAGCATAGTGATTCCGGTTTGTTGTGTTTGAGGCTGACGTTAGGCTTGTCTGTTTCGGTTAGGTTTTTGTTAGATGTGAGAGGGGGTTGCCTGTTAGCGAGAAGTTTGGTCGTTTTTCGCTTTTCACGCTAATCGGATCCTCCTTTCGGTTTTACTTGGCGGTTCCTGTGCATGTCTGGAGTGTTGTGTGAGGATGGTGCCTTCCTCCTGCCACCTCAGCTGTCAGTCACATGGATGTGGTGTGAAAGAGGATACTTTGTGTTTGTTGATGACCAGTTGACCATCAAAATTTTTTCACGGGCCACATATTTCAGGACGCCGGAGGTGTAGTTAGTGTGATCAGGTCGGTTTGTGTGTGTGTGTGTGTGTTGTGTGTGTGCGCACGCGCTCTTTTGTTATCGTGGCAAAGTGGCCATCTCTTACAGAGTCCTGTCCAAGGCTGTGCGGTATTAGTAAGAAAATATAGTCAGAATTTCGGTCACCATTGGAGGATTAGTGGGATCAGTTTTAACGCTGTCGATGAAAAGGGAGTTATGAGTTGAATTAGATCGAGTGGTGATAGCAAGAGTAAAAGAATTCGAGAATGAGAGAATGACTAGAAGAATGCATGTGAATGAGGTGGAGGGGAAGAGACGAATGGGGAGACAGAGCATAAAATGGAGAGATGAGGTTAAGAAATACAGTATATGAGAATGGGATGTGTGAATTGGAGGGCGGGCAGAGGATAGGGCGCCATGGAGGTGATTTGTATGTGGCCACCCGTTACGGCATTAAGGCGTCTGATTACAGATAAGTTTCTGTCTCCCTCTCCCTTTTTATTACCACATCTTCAGTACATCTCCCCCACCCCACATCGCCTTCCTCTCCACACCTTATAACCCCCCTAATCCACGTCACATTCATCCATTATCCTCTCCTTTCATACACGGCAGACTGTATTTTACACCCCAGGCTTGGAATAGCTTGTGTTTTTCCAGTCAACCAAGTATTCAGTGGAGATAATAAAACAAACGTATAAATCATGAAAAGGGATATTCATTGGAGACAATAAAACAAACATATAAATCATGAAAAGGGATATGGGCAGCAGAAAATGATGCAAAAATAAACATTGGTAAAACAGAGTGAACCGTCCCAGCAACACGTGAGAGTTCCCCAGCTAATAAGCAAGGTGGGAGTAGTATAATTATACCACCCTGGATTTCCATATCAGCTCGCCTCGGCAAGTTCTAGCTAAGCACGTACAAATAGAGCGTTTGCCTGTTTATATGTTGGTAAAGGAATGTCTTTGTAGTTTGTTCTTCCGGCTTCGTAAGCAGCAGAAGATGTGAATTGCATTATCTTTATTCACATTTAACGCCATTGCCCTTCTTTCCTCCCCCCCCCCCACACACACACACACAAACACCTGTCCTACCATTTATATACTAGGACGATAGGAAATGGCGTACTTATTATAGTCGGGAGGAAATAAATATAATTTTTTATCTCTTTGTGCTTCACACTTTCCTCTGCTGACGTTTAATCTGAGCTAAGAGAGGCTTGGTATAGTTTTTTGTCCATATCAGATTCTCCGTGATATAATGTGTCAGGGAGGAAACTGACCGACATGCCCAGAGTGTGAAGTACAGGCAGTGGAATAATAGGCTAACTTTTGTATCTACAGTAACAGTACACTCGTTAGCCGTAGTTTCTGCCCACCCGCAAGTCCTACACCTGGCTGAAGCAAAGTCACAGCCAAGGGGTCACGTGATACGAAGACTGGGCCAGTATTCTGGTCGGGTAAGGAAGCATCCTAACACCTCTCCCCAAGCGATTTATTTTGCTTATTACCCCATATTATCCTCTTCCTTATTACGAAACCTTATAACAGCAACATACTCTGCGTAAATAATGTACAACATTATACTTACATTAACCACCCAAATCCAAAAATGAATCGCTAAGGAGGAGGTGTTAGGGAGAATACAAGCCCTGGTGTCCAAATCTGCGATTGTTGTTCGAATATTTACTTGGCACTTTTTAATCTAACTCGGCCTAAAACTGACATCTCTCCATTGTTAATGCTGAGTTGTACCAATAAATGAAGACAAGAATACGAAGAAGCGCCAGTTAAAGGATGTAGAGCAGTAGTATTGTCTTTTTCCTCCACTGACCTTCGTAAGATAAGCTGCCAAAGGACGAAAATCTTGGCCAAGTTAAGGTGAAAGAACTCTAGAGTGCACGAGGAACAGTTTGTATGTGCAGTTTTTTTTTTTTTTTTTTTTTTTTTTTTTGCAATTTGTAGTTCAGTAACCATAACTTGGCGGGGACTTTCGTCTTTTTGTAGTCTATTTCCCGTAGTTCAGTGGCAAAACAAAACAACACTACGGCTTTACTTCCTTTCCCTAACACTTTTCTTTACTAGCACTGTGATCTAGTGTTAATCCCAGGTTACACTTTAGCAGTCAGTATTTGGAGAAATGCCAGTTTTACCCCTATTCTGTTTTTACTTTAACTCAGCCTACAGTTGCCATCTGTCCATCTTGAATGCTGAGTTGTGACACTAAATTAACACTAGAATAAGATACCAGTCATGAAGAAATGTAGTGGAGAGAGTGTAGAGCCATAACATTGACCTTTTCTGTCACTGAGAGCATGAACTATGCTGCAAAAAGCTGGGTCAAGTTAAGGTAAAAGAAATGTAAACAGAGTATAATAAATCTTCGTAATTACCAGGCACAGGGGTGGCGGGAGGGCAGGAACTGTGGCTTAGGAGTGCACCTGCCAAGTTTAATTTGGTAAAAGGGTGGAGTGTCTGTGGTGCGCTGGGATCATGACTATTCTATTGCCAGACGCCTCAATCCCGAACGGGGTGGCCACAAACAAATCGCCTCCATGTCACTCTGTCCCCTGCCATTTCACTACCACGCTCCCAACTCACACCCCCCTCACTCATATACCTCTCCACTCCATCCCTCCATCTCATCCTCGGCCTCCCCCTCCCTCTCGCCCCCTCCACCTCACTCACATACACTCTCCTCGTCA
>JAGKTI010005307.1:7500-10900 GCA_018397915.1 Birgus latro | reverse complement strand
TATATGTGTGTGTGTGTGTGTGTGTGTGTGTGTGTGTGTGTGTGACTAGTTACGGTGCATGTGACTGAACCTGATGGATAGGTTGTGAAACAACTTTCACAGATTTTTTTTATTATTATGGCCTTTAGAATTATTTCACAGACCAATAACTGTGAAAATAAAGGCGTATAACCACCAAAAGACGGGCACTAAAACATCAGACACCAAAGCTGTTCGGCCTTAAACGTGGTTACCGTACGGATCGAGTTACAGTATATTCAAACTGGGACTCTAGCCTGCTTGTTCTGTGATTTGTTCGATCCATACAGACATATGCAGACAAATATGTATACAGTACTTACAAACAAGAAGGAAGCTTCTGCAAATGTCGCTCGTTTGCTAGAAATTGAAGATTACTTTCTTGTTTATTAACGCCTTTATCACAAGCGATCTCCCCTAACTCTCTATTATATGCTGGCTATCCTTAGACGATTTTATTATCCCAGGAAAATCCACAGCCTCAAGCATGTTAAACACTACCTCACATAACCCTTAGGCTGCTAATTACGAACTTTACATTATCTGGTTGACTACAGAGTATTTTTTTCAGCTCATTAGGAACAAGCCGCTGCCAAAAGTTTGAAATGATGGAACGTACCAGGCAGTTTTATAATATTCTGTATTAATGTTCATTTGGTTTTATCTCCCGTATCTTCCCTGCCATCTATAACATAGTGATTTATTCCTTTCATATTCTTGCTGTATGTCCACTGTCGTTTTTGCTGTTAACGGATCATCATCGTCGTCGTTATAACCCAGCTTTCCGCTATAATAACGATCTAGGAAGGGTCTAGAAACAACCACAGATAAATGAAAAGCTATTCACATATGTATGCATTTCAAGTTTGTCTCTTCCACATGCCATACCTTCCTGCATCTCATTGACACCCTACACCCTTTTTCATCTAAAATATTTTATTTCCAGTTCACGTCAGGTTCACTCATTATCGTTTTTAATTTCCATTTCACGAATGTTCTGGTTATTGTAACGTTTAACATTACCTTTATTCTTTCTCAGATATACAGTAGGCTATATAAACATTTCTGTGTCTGCACATAATATATCATGTTTTACTCAGTTTCTTTTAACTGTGTCGTTGGCATCCTATCGTTTATTATATCCCATCTCATTTTCTTTAATCAGTTCCTCTGACGTTCACACGTTTTTCTCTCCCTTTCACGTCCAGTTCTTCGTCAATTTTGCCCATTTTCATTTCGTTTCATCACCTCCGACCTCCTCTCCTTTGTAACTCCTCGCGGTCCATTCATCATCCTGCACCGTTCCCTCTCCTTATCCCCATTTCCTGCCCCTTTCGCCTCCCTTCATCACTCCACCTTTTCGTTCCCCGTTATACCCTCGGCCTTTCTCTCCCTTCATCCCCTCCTTCTCCCCTTCCCCTCCTTCTCCCCTTCCCCTCCTTCTCCCTTTCCCCTCCTTTCTCTTACCCTTTCCCCCTTTTTCCCACCACCCCACTATTTCGCCCCTTCGTCACCCCATCTTATCCCCTCCCCTTCCCTATCATCCCTTCCTCATCCTCCTTATGTGGGTACCCCCTTCCACCACCACCAGTTCCCTTGTCTCGTAAATCCTGCCTTATTTCATATCAGAGGCTGCATAATTTTTTTTCCTCTTGGCGAGTGATCTAGGTCTCACCCTCGTGCTGTTGCCGCGTCGTATTTGCCATGATTTTGATTAACTGTTAGTTCTCTTTCTTGTTCCGATTTTCATCTTTGTCCATACTTCTTGTTCCAGTTCTTAAGGACTGTCCCACTTTAACTATACTCCTTTCTTTCTAACTTGGCCTAAAATTGCCGTCTATCTACTCTGAATACTGGATTGTAACAGTAGATTAACCCGATGTGTCCCGTCGACGTATGGGTACGTCGCAACGTTTTGTCACAGCTAGACCCATCAACGTACAAGTACGTCGCAATAGCAAGGTTCATAATTTGCACAATTTTCAAGTTTCATGGGTGATTTTTGGTAGGCATATGTTGGAGACCTTCCTCTATCTGCTTTCAAGCGGGGATACTGCCTGGACCCACCTGACCCCCCCTTCCCCCCACACTTGGCAATTCACCTGTTATCAGTAACCTGGCCAGTAAAGACATGTTGCCCCACGGTCTCTGCAATGACGACATTCACGGTGAAAGTGATTCCTGAGGTGGAGGATAAAGAAATAAAGAAGCTAGAGCAAGAAACAAACAGAAGTGATGAGGTGGTAATGTCGTAAAGGAAGGTGCCATATGTGGATGTATTTGGTGAATGAACAATGCTTCTATTGCCACTGTAATTGTGTGAAAATCAATATAGTCTTGTACTACACATAAATTCGTACCAAATAAATAAATGTGTAATTCAGAGTGGCTTGAGTTAGCTTACCCTCCCATAGTTCGTTTTCTTTGGGGCCATATACCCTGAGTGAGAACAAAAGGTAAGGGTGATTCATCACCTGTAGCACAATTTATAACCTCATGAGGGCGATTTCTCTATGAATTTTCGATGTTTCTCACCAAAAGCGAAGGTTTGAGCCAAAAAAAAAAAAATTGCTCGAGACTGGGGGGTATCGGAGGTAGGGAATCGGTCGAGACGTGACGGGTTAACACAGGAATATGATGCTAGTAAAAAAGAAGGCAGTGGAAGAGATGCAGGACTGTGATATTGTCATCTTTCTTCCACTGAGCTTTTTTTTTTTTAAGCAAGGAAGAAGGAACTAAAGGCCAGGAGCCCGCAACACTGTTCCTTCCAAGATCTAAAAAAAAAAAAAATGCAAAAGAGAGCAAAATTCAAGGTTCGATCATTTCGAGATGCCAGGACACACTGCGTTTGAAAGAAGGGAGATCATAGGAAGCAGGAAATACTGACAGAGGGAGACAGTTCCAGAGTTGGCCTGTTGCATAAATGAAGAACTGGGAGTAATGGTTAACTCTTGCATTAGAGAGTTGGACAGCAAAGGGGTGAGTTTTTTTTTTTTTGTGTCCGACTCGGGGCATAGGCTTCACAGCCTGCTATTAAGGCCCAGCAGTCCTCCTACATACCATACACCGCTACATGTTTATTGCTAGACGTGTGCTACACGCCCGTCGTAGAAGTGGAGGGATGCAGGCAGACAGTTCAGAGGAGCAATGGCCTTTGTAGTAGCAATAGAAAAGAGATAAAGATGCAGCAGTGCGGCGAAGAGACAGAGGTTGACGGGAACCAATGAGAGGAGGAGAGTTAATGGGATGAAAAGCCTTTGACTCCATCCTATTGAGAAGAGCTATATGTGGGGAGCCTCCCCACACATGAGAGTTGTACTCTACACAGGGTCGAATAGAACCCATGTATAAAGTCAACAACTGTGCAGGGGTAAAGAAAGTA
>JAGKTI010005307.1:0-2500 GCA_018397915.1 Birgus latro | reverse complement strand
CAGAAGCAATGTAATGATGATGATGATGGTGGTGGTGATGATAATAATAATAATAATTATTATTATTATTATTATTATTATTATTATTATTATTATTATTATTTATTATTATTATGCTGCTGCAGTTGCATCTTACGCACGTATCGCACGTATCACTAATGATGATAGTAGGCAAGTATGTGTTATAATATTGTTAGGCATGTAGCATTAAGACCTACAATACACTAAGTCAAAGGCCTCTTCACTAACCATGCCCTTTCTCTCTCTCCCCTCAGGTTCCTCGTGATCTTCCTGTGTCTGACCCTAAGTGTGCTGTCCACGGTGGAGGAGTACGAGGAGCAAGCCACCGCCGTCCTCTTCTATACAGAGTCCTTCGTTGTTGTCTGGTTTACCATCGAATACTTCCTCAGGTTGGTTCACTGTGTGTTGTTTTGTATGTATTTTGTTAAACCCTTCAGTCCTGTGATGTATTATTACTTGTTATCTCCAGTTGATGTTAGTCACCTTGAATGGTGTACCTGTACTTACGTTTAGTATGCTAATGTTTGTTCAGTGTCTTAACAGCAATATCACTAAATAATCTGTCATCAGTAGTGACCCTGCAACACCGTGCAGTTTTTAGCTGTCGCCTACGTTAACCCTCAAGCACAAAAGGTCTTGTAGAGTGTCCATGAATTTTGACAGTGACGCCTTTGCAACACGATTTTTTTTTTTTTTTTTTTACTGTACCAAATGTAAGGCGCAAAAAAAATAGTTGATAAACGAAGAGCTTTTAGAAGGAATATTATCCCTGCATCCATGAAAATATATTTGTATTGTGCTAACTGATGCAGACGATTGTAAGAATTATGACAATGGATGGAGAACGTTTCAAAGACATGCTGAAGATTATTTCTTTTTTCTTTGAAATAAAGGAAGAAAAATATAAACAAATGCTATGATAAGTAACTCACCACCAGCGGCTGTCGGTTACATTACAATACTTTGCCACAGGGGACACATTGTTGGAACCTGTGGGGGCAGTAATTCCTGGAGAGGAAGCAGCATGTCACAAGCATCTAAAAACACGTTGTCTGTTTCACTCATTTATAAACAAGGTATTTTTGTTTAACACTCCCAGAACGGATTTCAATTGTGCATACTGTATGTGTCAGGGTTTCCAGCCTGGGATTGTTGTGCCTGGCCAGTTACTGGACTTTTGTCCCCGCACTACTCCCATGGGCTCCTAGGGACGTTGATAACCATCCATCTCCTACCTGCACGATAATAATTGAACCTGAACTGTATTTTACTCCCTGCAGTATTGTTTTTTTTTTTTATCGACATTGTGCAGTATGGATGGAACGGAGTTCCGTTCAGGGAACGTTATTGAAATACTGATTGATTGGTGTGAGTAAACGAATGGTTTTATTGCGAGTGAGTGATGTGCAGGTGAGCAAGAGGCAATACTGTGGACACTCCTGCACTGGTGACTGATAACTGTCACTCAGATTGTCCTCGCTAACTGACAGTCAGGCATAATACTATCCACAGAGCTGAACAGATGTCAGCTAGGCATGTTGCAGTGTATGGGCCATGCAGCTGCATTTATGCTTTTCTAGATGTATATAATTTTCTGTTGAAAATCGTGCTCATGAATTATTGCGCCATCCCGCTATTTACGCAATAGTGGTTTTTATTCCAGTATTCAAAGCTTTTTACGTAATGGATGTTTGACAGCAGGTATCTTACATGTTTTTAGCTATGAAAATGGTTAGCCAGAATATTTTGGTATATTATCAACACGTGCTTTCTGTTGAGCACGGGAAGTGTAATTGACAGACAAAAAATGATCGTCACCAACATAATAGCAGAATGTAGGGTAAACATACGCTTTACTTAAGCAGTAGAAGCACTTGCCAAATTAGTTCTTTCTGATAGTTATATTTCTCTTGTTATTTCTGGGGTGGTAAATGAACGTTTCTTGTTAAATCTGAAAACAGTCAGAAGAGTACAGAAAACAAACTGGAGGAATATTAATTGGTAAGGTCCCTCTGCTGATTAAAGTAACGCGTACATTTACCGAATATAGTTGTACAATTCATCAACATCATCATTACTTTTATGGTAATTTAGATTTATTTTTTGTTTATACGAATGTGAAGCATGCACTGTAAACCACTCACCACAATGACGGGGGAGTCGGTAAAGAGGCGATGTGCAGTCCTGTTGGACCTATGATCGAATCCCGGCTGGGGCAGGGAACAGTTTAAATTTCATACTTTACTGATCATCCAGAAGACCCGCAGACATGTCATCAAAATACCTCCGCCAATATCAGTGCACCAGTCCTTTGTGAGACAGCCCTAGCATGTATTCAATATGGACGGCGGGTGTTAGTGCTTAATTGGTGAAATGTAGAGGTGTGTAGGGGGACTACTGAGCCTTGGGATAGGTCCTGAAGCCTTTTCCTAGTGTCGGGCACACACACACACACACACACACACACACACACACACAC
>JAGKTI010005306.1:23114-45745 GCA_018397915.1 Birgus latro | reverse complement strand
TAAATACCCAGCCTCACTCATGGCTTGGGGCTGCTTTACATATTATGGTGTTGGTGAGTTGGTAATTCTACCTGCAAATGAAAAAGTGAACCAGAACAATTATTTGGAAGAGTTTTGTTACTTGGGAGACATGTTATGTGCTGGATGTGGGGCTGGAGCTAGCTCTGCGGCTAGAATTAAACGTGTTTGGAAGAAGTTCAGGGAGCTGTTGCCTCTCCTGACATTGAGAAGGCTCTCCCTCAGTGCTAAGGGATCTTTGTATGCAGCATGTCTTAGGAGTGTAATACTGTATGGTAAGACGACCTCAGCAGTAAAGGAAGGGGATATTCGCAGGCTCAAATGTACAGAAAAGCCAGTGATTAGATGGGTGTGCAGTGTGTTCTTGAATGCGAGGCCTCAGGGTGGGGGGGGGGCTAGGTTTACGATGGATGAGTTAAAAGGGAGTGTATTGGTGCTAGGATGAGAAGAGGTAGACTGAGATAGTTTGGGCATGAGGAGAGGATGGGGGAGGACAATTGGGTGCAGAAAGTGACAAGTGTTAACGTTGTGGGTAGGACTGTGAGAGGCAGACTGAATAAGACCTGGGATGAGTTCACTGAGTGTGACCTCATGGAAAAAGGAATGAATGGGGAGGCTGCCAGAGATCAAGCAGCATGGAGAGCTGCCATTAGGTGTCCAAGGCTGATGCAAGCAAGCATGTTGTAGCCTTGATAAGCGAAACAACATATAAGTGTGCTGTCCTAGTTGACTGGCTGAATTGTGTGACTGTAAATGTGTATAAGGGATAGGGTGATGCCCTAAAAAGGGGAAACCACAGGTGTATAAAACTATTGGACCAGATATTGAAGGTAATGGAGAGATTCACGGTAGGTATGCTAAGGGAAACAGTGAGTAAAGATGAGATGCAGGTTGGGTTTATGCAAGGCAAAGGAGCCACCAATGCCACATTCATTGTCTGACAGCTTCAAGAAGAATATATACAAAAGAAAAGGGAGCTGTACTTTTTGTTGTGATTCTGAGAAGGTCTTTGACAGAGTCCCTAGGGAGGTGGTGAAGTGGGCAATGAGAAAACTTGGCTTCGAGGAGTGGCTGGTGAGAGTGGTTATGGCCATGTATGTGGGTGCCTGCACCCAGGTAAGAGTGAGTGGTGATTTGAGTGATGAGTTTCCTGTGAACGTTGGCATGCATTAGGGGTGAGTCTTGAACCTTACTGTTTGTCAAGATGCTTGAAGCTCTGTCATGTAACTCCAGAAGTGGACTCCCATGGGAGATGTATGCTGAAGACTTTGTGATGACTGAAAAGAATGAAAGGGAAGCAAAGGAAAGATTCAGGAAGTGAAAAGATGGAACGAGGTTCAGGGGTTGAAGAATAAAAACAGATAAAACATGAGATGATATTTAGGGCTGTTGGTGGTACTGTAAAAGCTGAGGGAGTGTGAACTTGTGCAGTCTGCCACAAGGGTGTGGGAAGTAACTCCACCTTGTGCAGTGTTTGTGATATGTGGGTGCATAAGAGATGTATTACAAGCAGACTATGAAATAATGCTGATTTCATGTGCGTATTGGGTCCGTCAGGGAAAGCATATAGAGACTGAGAGGCATGAATGGACTGATCTTGCTGGAGTCTCTTGAGCGTGTGGAATTTTGCTATTTGGGGGACATGTTATATGCTGGAGGTGGGGCTGGAGCTAGCTCTGTGGCTATAGAAAGATGCTGGAGGAAGTTCAGGGAACTGTTACATCTCCTACCACTGAGAGGGCTCTCCCTCAGTGCTAAGGGATCCTTCTATGCAGCATGTGTCAGCAGTGTAATGCTGTGTGGGAGTGAGACCTGGGCAGTAAAGGAAGAGGATATTCAGATGATCAAATGTACACAAATGACAATGATTAGATGGATGTATAGTGCATCACTAAATGTGAGGCCTGGAGGGGAGGAGCTAGGATTGCAACTGAAGAGTTGAGAGGAATGACGGGGCTTGAACATATTGGTACTGTGATAAGAAGGGTTAGAATGACATGGTTCGGGAATGCTGGGAGGATGGATGATGACAACTGGGTATGAAAAGCAGGAAGCTTGAATGTTGCAGGTAGGGCTGTGAGGGGCAGACAAAAAGACCTGGGATGAGGTCATAGTGTACGACCTCAGGGATAAGGGACCGAATAGGGAGACAATCAGGAGTTGTGCAGCAGGGAGAGCTGTCGTTAAGTGACCAAGGTCAACACAAGCAAGCATGTTGAAGCCTTTATAAATGATATGACATTATACCAGCACTGTACGCACCATCCACCATTTCAGTTACTACATATTATTTTGATGGCAGGTTACACGATCAGAGAAGGTGATTCCCCTAATTCTTCCTGGGCTAATAAGTACCGCATCGCCACTAGGCTAGTAAAGTTATCGTGTTGAACGTGGGCGAACACAGCCCAGAGTTCATCTATACTAAAGAGTCTTCTCATCTTTCATATTTTCAAAAGCCTATTTTTAAGTTCCAGCATATTGCATTTAAGGTCAATAACATGAAAAGAATTATATTTACGAACAAAATGTATCTAAAACGAGCTCACATTTTCTGAACCACCAGCTGCAAACGAAGTCAGTGATCTTAACAATGCTAACAGGTAAGAATGATCTGGACAGTCAATAGTTCCATTACTGTCCATAGTGAATATCACATTCAGTTTGTTAGTATCAAATACGCTCTTCTCTACCACTAACAACTGCAGAAAGAACATGATGTTCAAAACATGGTACCTGACAGTTAAATCTTACTGTAATGCATATACTGTAAAGAATAAATCATTGAAGAATTAGTCAATTCCGATCCAAGACCGAATATCAGCTAATTTTTCCACTCCAGTTTCAGTACCTTTGCTTGTTAAATTATATTATGTTATGGCCCTAGGCTAATCAGGACATGAACTCAATGGATTGAAGGCTCATGTTACTCTTCTTCAGTCAACCATCTTACTTTTGATGGATGGTGAGGGAGCCAATGGATGTTTGCATAACCTGGCAGTGAAGATGCCCCCCTGTGCTACTGATAGTGCCATTGCAGGCAGCGTCAGTGCCATTATACTAGCTGAAAAATGTATATGGATATTAACCCTTTCGCGCACGGGACTGCAATTTGCGTTTCATGTGGTGTGGTGTGCCAAAGCACAGGACCTCAAATCGCGTGAAAACATGAAAAAAATTAACCAAAAAATAAGTTTTCGGTTGATTTGCGTCAAATTTTGTAGCGTTCTAGCAGCCACGTGTCTCTCCCGAGGTAAGACCTTGGCAACATTGCAATGACTCATATGTGCCTGTACGTAGTGATAGAATCTCAGTGCTCCACTAGCAGCCAGACAGCAGGGTCGTGCTGTTTTGTGTTGTCCCTTTAAATCCGCCATTTTCCCACTCACACCCAAGGCAGAAGCCATTATTGAAATATTGTGATTGTACAGTGTTTTTGACTATACTGTGAAGTAATTGTGTCTACTGAACATAGATATATTGTTTGTAAAGCATTGGGGCCCGTTATCAGCCGTTAGGCCTAGAGGCAGAGTCTTGTTTGTTATAGCGGGGTTTCCACTCACTCTGCCCGTAAAATGATGTATTTTACCCTTATAGTGAAGCCATTACTTATATCTGTGAAACATATAGTGCCTGGATTAGTGAAATAACTGACCTACCATAGCAGGTATTATGTTATGCCACAGAGATACATAGACAAATGCATTAGTTGCTAAGGGAACAGGCGGTCTCTTATGCCATACAGTAGGGAAGGGAAGGAAATAACAGAAGAGGCTGGGATGGAATCATGTGATAGTGTTTTATATTGTATATGGTTCAGTGTGAAATATATGTATAAAATAGTGCAGCGAGTGTTCACCGAGAAATATTGTGTGCATTGACTGACAGCGGAAAGTTACGTAATGATCAGAGACAAGAAAATACGCCACACAGCGACACATACAGTATATGACATTATATACGTATGTCGTGCAGCGAATGTTCATGGAGAAACCTATTGTGTGCATTGCATGTGTTAGGCAAATGTGGTGCAAGGAACAGAGAATACGCCACACACACACACACATACACACACACGTGTTAGGCAAATGTGGTGCAAGGAACAGAGAATACGCCACACACACACACACATACACAGTAATCTATCTATCTATCTATTGCCAGACGCCTCAATCCCGAACAGGGTGGCCACAAACAAATCGCCTCCATGTCACTCTGTCCCCTGCCATTTCACTACCACGCTCCCAACTCACACCCCCCTCCCTCATATACCTCTCCACTCCATCCCTCCATCTCATCCTCGGCCTACCCCTCCCTCTCGCCCCCTCCACCTCACTCACATACACTCTCCTTGTCAATCTTTCACTCTCCATATGCCCAAACCACCTTAACGTGTTTCTCCTAACGCTTCCCATCACGTCCTCAACCACACCACAACGCTCCTTCACTTCCTCATTTGTTAGTCTGTCTCTCCATGTGACTCCACATGCTCCTCTCAAATAACTCATTTCCACTGCTCTCACTCTTGACTTCTGTCCTTCCAACAGGGTCCAAGCTTCACTTCCATACGTCAGAGTTGGTATCACAATACTGTCATGTAACAACTTTTTCACTTCCATGCTCACCTCTCTGTTACTTATCACTGCTTTCAACGAACCAGCAACCTTCCTTCCCTGCTGTACCCTTTCGAACACTTCACCCTCCAGACTACCATCCTTACTCATCACACTGCCCAAGTACTTAAATTCACTCACATTCTCCATATCCTTCCCATCCAATCTCACTGTACACTCACTGGCTTCACTTCTCTCGAAGACCATCACTTTACTCTTCCCCACATTCACCTTTAGATTCCGTTTCTTACACACTCTCCCAAACTCATCTACCAAGCCTTGCAGCTCCCCTTCGTCTTCACTCAACAACACAGTATCATCTGCAAACAACAGTACAGGGAGTTTCCAAACACTGCCCTCTCTCACTAGGGCCACTCCAACATCCACTGCCCGACCTTGTATCTCTTTTATAACCCCATCCATATACAGATTGAACAACCATGGAGACATGACACATCCTTGTTTCAATCCAACCTTCAAATGGAAAGATTCACTCAGTTTGCCATCCACACACACTGCAGCCTTAGCACCCTCATACATACTCTTCACTGCCTTCAACAACTTCCCATCCACTCCATATATTCTTAATACCTTCCACAAACCTTGTCTATCCACCCTGTCATATGCTTTCTCCAGATCCATGAAGGCTGCATACAACTTCTTGCCCTTCTCTAGAAACTTTTCCACTACGGATCTAAGAATGAATATCTGGTCTACACAACCTCTTCCCTTCCTAAAACCTCCTTGTTCTTCTCCAACTAATTCCTCAGTAATTTCCCTAACTCTGTCAATAAGTATCCTACCATATATTTTTCCTATTACACTGAGAAGGCAAATGCCCCTATGATTACCACACACTGCTTTTTCCCCTTTTCCTTTGTACAGAGGAATAATTATACCTGACTTCCAATCCTCCGGGACTCTACCCTCCTCCCAAGCCAATCTGCACACCTTCCACATCCATTCTATTACTATCTCTCCCCCATGCTTCAGCATTTCACCACACACTCCATCAATTCCTGGGGCTTTCCCCATTTTAACTTTCTTCATTGCTTCCACCACTTCCATCCTGGTGATTTCTTCCTCTCTTCTCACAACCCTCCTTCTCCCTGCCATTCCCCAGCCACTAATACTTGCATTACTTTCATTTTCTAAGTTCAACAGTTCATTAAAGTGTTCTCTCCATCTGTTTACTTTTTCTCCCTTCTCCACTAGTAATCTACCATTTTTATCTTTCACACCCCCACTGACTTCGTTGGCACCCTCTCTAGCTCTCTTTACCTCCTTCCAGAACATTTTCTTACATTCCCTCCACTTTGCACTCAAATTCCTTCCAAACTCCTCATCCACTCTCTTCTTACTCTCTCTTACTAATCTTTTCACCTCTCTCCTCCTCACTACATATAACTCTCTCGTCCGTCTCTCAGCTTCTTCGTCGCCCCTGTTCCTCATCCACTCATTATATGCTTTCTTCTTTTGTGCCACAGCCTCTCTCACCTCTTCAGTCCACCATGCTGTTCCCTGAACCCCCTTTCGTCTTCTCTTTACCCCACACACCACCTCACATGCTGCACAGATTTCTTCTGTGAATACCTTGCACACACCCTCCACGTCCTCCATCTGCTCCAATCTATATTTACCCAATCGCTCCTCCACTTCCCTTCTATATTCAGCCTTTATTCTATCCTCTTGTAACTTTTCTACCCGCCTTGTAACACATACTTCCTCCTGTCCTTCCCTTCTTCTCTTCCTCCATCTTGTTTGGACTCTGATTCTGGCCACCACCAAGTGGTGGTCAGAGAGTCCACTCCCCCAACCTCTATATACTCTTGCATCCATTATACATCTTCTCATCCTTTCATCCACACACACCTAGTCAATCATTGCCTTCCGTTCATTCATTCCCCGGTCCTCTCTTCTCACCACTCGCCACGTATACCTATGGATCATTTTGTGCCTGAAGAGGGTATTAACTACCACCAACCCCCTCCCAGCACAAATGTCCACTAAAGCACTGCCATTCTCATCCATCTCTGCAGGCACACCCCACTCACCAACCACTCCATCCACCTTCTCATTCCCTACTTTTCCATTCATATCTCCAATCAGGAACACTCTCTCATTAATTTCAAACTTTTCCAAGCAGGCTTCCACATTTGTCCAAAACTCTTCTCTCACTCTACTTACACGATCTTGCGTTGGCACATACACGCACACAATTTCCATATGGTTGCATCATGGCGGAAAGCGACGGCGGTTTGTTTACGTCTGGCGAAAGCGAATTTGTGGGTTTCTCTGACGAAGGTGCGAGAAATGGAAGTTCAAAATTGTATCAAACAAGAGTAGCAGGAGTAGAAAAAACGGCGGAGAAGAATGTCCAGGAATTGAAGAAGGTATGGGTAGTAATTAGGGAGCTGCAGGAGAGGACCTTACAACAGGAGAGAGAGATCAAAGGTTTACAGAACGAGCTGGAAAAAGTTTACACACGCAGTGCAGAACAGGAAAGAGAAGTCACGGAATTAAAAACGAGCAACGAAACTGCCACAAATGAAATAGAACACCTCAAGAGGGAAAACAGGAGGTTGGAAGAAGAAAGAGACAGAATGAAAAGTAAATTAGAGGAGTATGATTCAAAATCAAGGATGCAAGATGAACATATTAAGGAAATCAAGGAGCAACAAAAGGGGTGGAAGAAAATTCAGGAGGAAGGGAATGTAAATTTGAAAGAGATTATTGAACAACAAAGCAAGGAAAAGGTGGAGAAGGAAGTGGTTAGGGTATTGAAAAGTAGAGAAGCTCTAGTCAGGGATGTAGCAGATAAGAAAAAATGTGTAATTATTTTAGGGGTAAAAGAAAAGCGTATCACGATAAGATCTGAAAGAGAAAGAGAAGAATTGAGTAAAGTTAAAGAAATATTATCAGTAGTCATGGAGGGTAACAATGAAGCCCTAGAAGAGATTGAAGAAGTGTTTAGGTTAGGTAAGTACGAGGAAGGAGGGGCAAGGCCATTGAAGGTGAAGTTTAAGTCCCAGGCAATAGTAAATGAAATCATGAATAGGACATGGAAATTAGCAGACAAAGAGGGGTTCGAAAATGTCTGGTTAAGGAGAGATGCAAATGAGGAAGAAAGAGCTAAAATAAAGGAGTCAGTAAAGGAAGCTAAGGCAAAAAACGAACAAAGAACGGAGAAGGAGAAGACAGTGTTTTATTGGAGAGTTATGGACCAGAAATTGAGGAAGTGGTACCGACGGAGAGGAGGAGAAAAGACGGTATAAGTAATAACGAAAAAAGTTTAAAAGTGGCGTACACTAATGCTGATGGATTAATATTGGCAATGTTAGAAATCAACGATTTCTTGAGGGTACAAGAACCTGATGTTATGTGCTTTGTAGAGACCAAGTTAAGGGAGAATACTGATATCCATATGGGAGATGGCAAATACAAATTGTGGAGAAGAGACAGAAAAGATAAAATGGGAGGAGGAGTGATGATAGCAGTGAAGAATAACGTAAATATAGATTCTGTGGAAATGGGAGAGGGTGGGGCTGAAGTGATAAACATGAAATTAGAAACTGGAGAGAACTGTAAGAGAGATATAGCAGTAGTATATGTTCCACCAAAGCCAAGAGCATGGACTGATGATGAATACCAGGAGATGTTGTCAGACATGGTTAGTTACCTACAGAAAGTGATTGAGAAAAGCAGCAATATAATTCTAATGGGTGATTTTAATTGTAAAGAGGTGAACTGGGAGGAATGGGACTCAGGAGGCGGCGAAGATTCGTGGGGCACTCTATTCTTAAACATTGTGATGAATAATGTAATGACGCAGTGGGTCAAAGAAGAGACAAGATTCCGAGGTGATGACAACCCAGCAAGATTAGATTTACTGCTAACCAAAGAACCTGACGTAATTGAATTCTTGAAATATATGTGTCCTATGGGAAAAAGTGATCATGTGGTCATTGAGTTCCAGATGATAATAGGGAACGTGGTGCCAAGAGATGAGCTCCATAGGCAGGGAAGATACAACTTTGGGAAAACAGACTTTACGGAATTGAGTAAATTTTTTGAAAATGCAGATTGGAGAAAATTCAGAGAAACAAGAGAGATTCAGAGGAAGTGGGATATCTTTCTAGACCTCTGTAATTCAGGAGTGGATAAATATGTTCCAAGAGTAAGTGGGAAAGAATACAGGAAAAAGGATTGGTTTAACAGAAGGTGTATTATAGCAAAAAAAGAGAGGAACATGGCATGGAACAAATGGAGAAAGAGAGGTAATAACAGAACAAAGGAAGAATATAAAAGAACTAGAAATGAATATACAAGAATTCGTAGAGAGGAAGAAAGGAACTTTGAAAAAGGTATAATCGACAAATGTAAGGATGAACCCAAATTGTTTTATAGATTTGTTAATGGCAAATTGAAGCAAAAGGAAGGAATCACCAAACTGAAAGTAGAAGGAGAGGTCTATAATGATGCGGCAATGCAAGCTGAAATAATGAACAAACGTTTCCAATCAGTTTTTACTAATGAAGGGGAGTTTGTGGAGGGGGAGGGAGTGACTAGGAGTGTAGTGATAAAAGATATAAAAGTGGAAGTGCAGGAAGTGTACAAATTACTGGAAACTCAAAATGTAAGGAAAGCCCCAGGACCAGATGGAATTTCAAATTAGGTACTGAAGGAATGCAGAGACCAACTGGCAGATAAGATTCACAGTTTAATTGTGTGTTCGCTGGAAGAAGGGAAAGTGCCTTGGGAATGGAAGAGAGCAAATGTGGTACCATTTTATAAGGGAGGAAACAAGGAAGAACCCCTGAACTATAGACCAGTGTCCCTAACCAGCATGGTTGCAAAATTGTGCGAGAAGGTTCTGAAAGATAGGTGGATAAAATATCTGGAAGAGATGAATATTTTGACTGAAAGTCAGTTTGGATTTAGAAGTGGAAGGTCATGTGTTTCCAACTTGCTGAGCTTTTACTCAGGAGCGATTGATGTGCTGCAGGAGAGAGACGGTTAGGTGGATTGTGTATATTTAGATTTGGAGAAGGCCTTTGACAAGGTACCCCATAAGAGACTAATGTGGAAACTAGAGCATATAGGAGGACTGAAGGGTAACCTCCAGGAATGGATGAAAGACTTTTTGAGAGACAGACAAATGAGGACAGTAATAAAGGACAGGATGTCTGGATGGAGAGAAGTAACAAGTGGTGTCCCACAGGGCTCGGTGTTGGCACCAGTAATGTTCCTGATTTACATAAATGATATGGTAGATGGAGTAAACAGTTATGCAAGTCTGTTTGCTGATGATGCCAAGATCTTGAGGAAGGTAGAGGTTGAGGAGGACTGTAAAATGCTGCAGGAGGATCTGGATAGGATACATGACTGGAGCCGGATGTGGGAAATGAAATTCAATGCAAAAAAATGTAAAATATTGGAAATGGGTAAAAGCACTATATGATGGGTAATGAACCAATCACAAAAGCGAGAGAAGAGAAAGATTTAGGAGTGCTGTTCCAGGATAGTTTGTCACCTGAAAAACACATCAACAAGATAGTTAGAGAGACATATAAACTCTTGACCAACATAAGAGTGGCATTCCATTACATGAATGAAGAGATGATGAAAAAACTGATAGTGGCCATGATCCGCCCCAGGTTAGAATATGCGGCAGTAGTGTGGTCCCCACACAAAAAGAAAGATATAAACAAGATTGAGAGAATACAAAGAACAGCAACCAAGATGGTCCTCAGTTTGGCAGATCTGTCATACAGTGAGAGGCTAGAAAGGCTGGATTTGCCATCCTTAAAGGAAAGGAGAGAGAGGGGTGACATGATTGCAGTGTTCAGGACCATGATGTGAGTAGATAAAATTGATAGAGAAGATCTGTTTTTATGGGATAAGAGAGCAACAAGAGGACATGGACTGAAACTGAAGAAGCCGCGCTGCTTGAAGGACATCAAAAAATATAGTTTTCCGTATAGATGCATAGACCTGTGGAATAGACTGGACAAAGAGATCGTCCAGTCTAAAAACTTAAACGAGTTTAAAGCTAAATTTGACTTATTGAGAAACAGAGACGGGACCCCACGAGCGTAGCTCATTTCCTGTATATCACAATTAGGTAAATACAATTAGGTAAATACATTTGTAGTCCAACTTTCACTCTTACCCACACAATCCTTGACCCAACTGATCCATACTCTCTTACATTCTCCTTCCACCTGTTGCTCACAACAATACACACTCCCTCTTTCGCCCTCTCATTCTCACCCACTCCTGCGCATATGCCCCACCCATATTCCCATTCTCTCACACTCTCATCTCGCCATTTAGTTTCAGTTATTCCACATATATCCACTTTCGCACTCTCAAGCACCTGTACAATCTCTCTCTCTTTCACCTCATCATTCATACCCCTCACATTCCAGGTCGCAATCTTTATCTCGTCCTTTGTCCGTTCCTTTGTCGTCAACTTTTGGTCAGTCCTGGTCCGAGGCTTCCTGTTCGTATTTTTAGTTAGTTGTTTGTACGGGGTGGGGCACTAACCCACCACCAACCCTTTTAGTCGCCTCTTACGACAAGCAGGGATCCTGGGGGAGAATTCTTGAAAACCCCCCTACCCCCAGTAATGTTTCTGATATATGTAAATGATTTGCCAGAGGGTTTGAATAGTTACATGAGTATGTTTGCAGATGATGCTAAAATTATGAAACATATTAAATGTACTGATAGTTGTAAAGAACTGCAAGAGGACTTGGACAAACTACACAGCTGGAGCCAGACTTGGAAAATGGACTTTAATGCCAAGAAGTGTCATGTATTAGAAATGGGTATAAGTGAAAGAAGACCACACTAGACATATAAAATGGGCAACGAGATGATTAGTAAAAGAAAGGATGAGAAAGACTTGGGAGTGATTATTCGGGATGACTTGTCACCAGAAAAGCATATAAACAAAATTATTGGGGGAACTTATGGATTACTGACCAACATGAGAGTTGCTTTTAATTATATAGATGAGGAAATGTTGAGGGAGTTGATAGTGACCATGATAAGACCAAGACTAGAGTATGCGGTGGTGGTATGGTCACCTCATTTGAAGAAGCATATTGATAAACTAGAAAGGGTTCAACGGATGGCAACGAAGATGATACCGTGTTTAAGGGAACTCACCTACGAGGAGAGATTGGAAAAACTGAAGTTACCAACATTGCGCGAGAGAAGGGAAAGAGGTGACTTGATCACGATATTTAGAAATGTAAGAGAACTGGAAAGGGTGGATAGGGAGGATCTTTTTGTGTTGGATGATGGAAGAACAAGAGGTCATGGCTTCAAGTTGAGGAAAAGTAGATGTCTTAATGATCTCAAAAAGTTCAGTTTCCCAAACAGAAGTATAAGTATTTGGAATGACTTAGACGAAGAGGTGGTGCAGGCGAAAAACATTCATGTATTTAAAACTATATTAGATGAATGTAGATATGGAGACGGGACAACACGAGCTTAGCTCAATTCCTGTATACTACAAATAGGTAAATACACTACCTAACTCATCTTCAATTCCTTCAAGTTCCTGCCAGCAGCTCAACACCTCTGAAGCAAGTGAGTTATCCATATTTTGTTGATTTGTACATTGACCTGTTTCTACATTTCTATATTTTTTTCACAAATAAGTATTGTTTTTTACATATACACATATGAGATGGAAGAAAGTTCAGCTTTAGTATCAGTACCTAGCAAAAAGACTAGTGGTCATGTCAAGTTACTGAGAGCACTATCAAAGAGCTTATGATATTTCACGTGTATAATTTGAGTAAAAAAAAATAATAATAATAAAACGTAATGAGCGAAAATATGTAAGTATTCGTGAGGCAGGGAAATTGAGCGTTTTTATCTCACTTGCGGGTGAGGAAGAGTGTTCTATTTTTGTCGTCCATTTACTCCAAAATTATTGAACGTACCGATTTCCTGAAAGAACCATGATAAAGATAAGTGAATTCTATGTATGTACAGGACATAACTATGTAATTTCTCTAATGAAAAGTTGTGGTTACGTAGGCGGTTATTGTGCGTGCATGACTAAAGTGCACCGCGGCCACGAGTACTCTGTAGTTTTTTGCGATTTATTTGGAAACTATGAGGCGTATCAAAACAAAAAGGTATCAGGAGAAAGCTTATGAAATTCTACATAAGATTATGTAATAAAAACATAAGGTGTGCGAGAAAACTTCTGCAGTATACCTCTCTGAACAAAAATCAATTTTTTTTAAAAAATGGCTTTTAGTTTTTGGCTATTTTCTCGAAAACTACAAATCGCATCACAACCGGACATACCTCATTAGAAAGCCAATGAAATTCTCTATCAAAACTTATAATAACATTTTTCTGTATGATGGAAAACACTCGAACAATGATGTTGGGAAGTGAGATCAACGTTCCAAAATGTTTATTCACGGCAGCCTAGTGTACTTTTATTCGTATTTTTCTGGTTTTTCTTTGGGCTTATCAGCTAGAATAAACATCGGTGAATAAGATGATGTGAGTTTCAGGGCAACATTTTGAAGTTAGGGTGGCGAAAATGAGGCGAGAATACGTGTAATTTGCGTACTGCGGGCTGCCAGCGGAGCGCGCGGGGGAGTAAAATCGCGAGCTGTGAAACTTAATAAAACTTACCGTGCGCGAAAGAGTTAAGATGTAATGTGCAAAAGAAGTTGCTGAGAAAGAGGTGTTACAAATTTCCAAAGTCAATTAGAATATGACTCTGTATGAATTATGGCAGGCTAGGGCCATCTAGTTGATCACATTTTGGTTTTTCCTCTCACACAAATGTCACCAAAATATCATATGAGTAAACATACGGTGTCAGCTACTGGACCCCCAATGGTTCTGTATGCAAGGTTTCATTACAGACATTTTTCAGGTTCCACAGTTTTGTTACATATAACATGAATAGTATTGTTTGTGAATAGCAGAGTTGGTGTAAAAAAGTGACAAGGAGGGAGGGAAAATCAACAAGTTGGCACATAAAGAGGACAAAGTGAAGGGTGAAAAATCAATAGGTTAATGTGTAATAATGAAGCTTCCATATATATACTCACAATTTCAGAGAATTCTGTTGCTCCAGAGTTCTTTGGGACATCTTTGGGTTGGTGATGATCGTCTCTCTGGTCAAGTGACAGGACAGGTATGTCTGAGGCTGGCTGGAGGATGCCTGAGATGGGTCTACTCTTATGGGGTTGTTCTACACCTGCTGGAGGACAGTTTTCATCCTGGACTTCAGGATACTGATCATTGGGATCCTCAAGCCTGCTAACCTGTAATTAACACAGAGTATGTTCAGCTGTTTACTCATTTATCAATCACTGTTCTCTGCAGGTTCCACAAACTCAAGCTGACCAAAAAATATGAGTAGATGTGGCCCCATGGCTTTGGAAACTTCAATATATGTGGTGGGAAAGGACAACAGACACATGATAGATTTTAGAATGGTTATCTTAGGTGTTTCAATGTTCCTGTGGTGAGAGCTGGTTAGTGAGAGGATGTGTGACTGAAGTGATGTGGCAGTGAGGTGAGTCTGAGACAAAGACTCTTATGAGGAGGGAAGCATATTTCATATTACTGTATCTGGATGAAGGCAAAGAATGGGCATCTTAGCATATAACAATGGTATTTGGTAGGATTTTAGTAACAGAAGTGTAGCTGCAGGGAGTGATGTTAAGGGTTTAAGGGTTAAAAGGGGGACTTTGGGCTTGAGGTTGGGATGTAACTAATTTCTGTATTCCACATGGTCTTTTATCTATGCTACCCAAAATACTTAAAGTGAGTGTTAAGGCTACAGTTTATACACTATATATGACTGTACTCCACATACATAACACTGTATATACCAGTAAAGTGATCACACAGGTGAATCATTCACTCTCCATCAAAGCCTCTGCAGTTCTCAGCTCTTTTATACAGACTATGCCACTCAAATGAAGCTACTGCAGTACACCCCAGTTTCACAGTTTCATGGGAAATCATTAATCCATCATCGTCACCTTTACTACCCCATGAGAAGTGTAGATAATCCACATCTGGGTGTGCCTGCAGAAGTGGATGAGAATGGTTGTGCTCTAGTGGACATTTGTGCGGGGAAGGTGCTGGAAAGAGCCAATACCCTCTTTAGACACAAAATGATTGACAGATATACGTAGCGAGTGATGAGAAGGGTGGATGGTGAACTGAATGAACGGAAGGGAATGGGTGATTATGTGTGTGTATGGATGAAATAATGACAAGGTATGTAATGGATGAAAGAGTATACAGAGGTTGAGGGAGTGGACTTTCTGACCACCACGTGGTGGTGGTAAAAATCAAGGTACTAATGCAATGGATGAATAGAAGGAGAGAAGGACAAGAAGTAGTCCATACAAGGAGGCTAGAAAGTCTGCATAAGGATGGTAAAAAAGATGAATATAGGAGAAACCAGGAGGAGCTACTGGGTAAATATGCTTTAGAACAGATGGGGGAGGTGGAGGGTGTGTGCAAGATATTCACAGAAGAAATCTGTGCAGCATGTGAGGTAGTGTGTGGGGTGAAAAGAAGACAAAAGGGGGAGCAAGGAACAGCATGGTGGAATGAATAGGTAAGAAAAGCTATGATGCAAAAGAAGAAAGCATATAATAAGTAGATGGGAAACCTTGGCATGAAGGAAGCTGAGAGAGAAGAGAGAGTTACATGCAGAGGTAAAGATTAGTAAGAGAGAGTGAAAAGAGATTGGATGAGGAATTTGAAAGGAGTCTGAGTGTAAAGTGGAGGGAATGTATGAAAATGTTCTGGAAGGAGGTAAACAGAGTTAAACAGGGTGATAAAGAAGTTAACAGGAAAGTGAAAGATAAAAATGGTAGATTCACTCGATGTAGTGTTGCCTTGGGTGTCTGCCCTTTCCTCTCTTCCTTCTGCCTATGGGTGACTTTACACTCCCTCTTCTGTCTTTCTTTCCTTCGTTCCTTCCTCTTCTTTCTGCCTATGGGTGACTCTACACTGAGTGACACGCCAAATGGTTTCCAGTACACCAGGAAACCATTTACTATGCAGGGTGGTAACCATATAACCAAATGATGGCACCTGGTGGTTTAGTGGGTAATTACAGTGCTCCAATCGGATTGAGCCAGTGTCGATTTATATCCAAGGGGTGGTTGGGGTTTACTGCTTTCATAATGCCACTCAGAGATGAGTGAGGCTGGACATTCTCATCTTAAATGTCAGAAACAACTTGCCTAGCTCCGGGCTAATACGCTCCTCATGGAGCAACACAGGATTGGTGGATGGATGGAGACTGATAGAAGAGAATGGAGGAAAAGTGAGCATATGGAGAGAAAACTTTATGGAATTGTTAAACATAAAGAATAAAAGTAATGCGAGTACAGTAAACCCTTGATGCTCATGGACTTGAAGCTCATGGATTTGATTACTCGTGGATTTTTCACTCTGGTGATAAATACAGTCGAGCCTCGATGCAACGGACCCCAAATCAATGGATGTCGGAAGCAACGGACAATATCTGCTGACAGAGAATCACTCCAGACACAAGTCATTTTTTTATTTAATTACAGGCACACTCACAATCAGGAATTTCTGCTCAGGGGTGCCCCCTTTGTACCACTGTAAACCCAGGGAAGACGGGAGGGGGTGAAGAAATGAGCTACCCCAGCTCCCAACCCTCCCCCACATCCCTACCCCACCCAACCCCCCACTGGTCATTCTTAACTGGCAATTAATTACATCTCAAGCTAACCCCATCCATTACACTCATAGCCACATTACTAATACACAGACAAAACACTAGGGCATATGAAAAGTATATAATATAACTATGAACGCTGCAGCAAGAAGTTAATGCATTATAACGTTGACGATAAAAAACGGTGACAATGGCCGTACCAGGCTTCATGCGCTGGGTGCTTGTGTGCGTACGTCAGTGTCTGTGTACTTGGGTGTCTATGTCTGTCTGTGTGTTTGAGTGTCTATGTCTGTGTGTGTGTTTGGGAGTCTATGTGTGTGTGTGTGTGTGTGTGTGTGTCTGTGTGTATGTGTGTGTGTGTGTGTATTTACCTAATTGTGATATGCAGGAAACGAGCTACGCTCATGGGGTCCCGTCTCTGTTTCTCAATAAGTCAAATTTTGCCTTAAACTCGTTTAAGTTTTTAGACTGGATGATCTCATTCTCCAGGCTATTCCACAGGTCTATGCATCTATAAGGAAAACTATATTTCTTGATGTCCTTCGAGCAGCTTGGCTTCTTTAGTTTCATTCCGTGTCCTCTTGTTGCTCTCTCATCCCTCACAAACAGATTTTCTCTGTCAGTTTTTTCTACTCCTATCAAGGTCCTGAACACTGCAATCATGTCACCCCTCTCTCTCCTTTCCTCTACGGATGGCAAATCCAGCCTTTCTAGCCTCTCACTGTATGATAGATCTGCCAGACTGGGGACCATCTTGGTTGCTGTTCTTTGTATTCTCTCAATCTTGGTTATATCTTTCTTATTGTGTGGGCACCACACTACTGCTGCATATTCTAACCTGGGCCGGATCATGGCTACTATCAATTTTTTCATCATCTCCTCATCCATGTAATGAAATGCCACTCTTATATTGGTCAAAAGTTTATATGTCTCTCTCACTATCTTATTTATGTGCTTTTCAGGTGACAAACTATCCTGGACCAGCACTCCCAAATCTTTCTCTTCTCTCGCTTTTCTAATTCGTTCATTACCCATCAAATAATTCAACGATGGCCTCTTGGTACTTTTACCCATTGCTAATATTTTACATTTTTTTGCGTTGAATTTCATTTCCCACATCCGACTCCAATCATATATCCTATCCAGATCCTCCTGTGGCATTTTACAGTCCTCTTCAACCTCTACCTTTCTCAAGATCTTTGCATCATCAGCAAACAGGCTTGCATAGCTGTTCACTCCATCTACCATATCATTTACGTAAATCAAGAACATTACTGGTGCCAACACCGAGCCCTGTGGGACACCACTTGTTACTTCCCTCCATCCAGATGTCCTATCCTTTATTACTGTCCTCATTTGTCTGTCACTCAAAAAGTCTCTCATCTATTCCAGGAGTCTTCCCTTCAGTCCTCCTATATGCTCTAATTTCCATAACAGTCTCTTGTGGGGCACCTTGTCGAAGGCCTTCTCCAGATCTAAGTACACACAATCCACCCAACCGTCTCTCTCCTGCAGGACGTCAATCGCCCTTGAGTAAAAGCTCAACAAGTTGGAAACACATGACCTTCCACTTCTGAATCCAAACTGACTTTCAGTCAAAATATTCATCTCTTCCAGATATTTTATCCATCTATCTTTCAGGATTTTCTCACAATTTTGCAACCATGTTGGTTAGGGACACTGGTCTATAATTTAGGGGTTCTTCCTTGTCTCCTCCCTTATAGATTGGCACCACATTTGCCCTCTTCCATTCCCAAGGCACTTTCCCCTCTTCCAAGGAGCACACAATTAAATTGTGAATCTTATCCGAGAGTTGTTCTCTGCATTCCTTCAGTACCCAATTAGAGATTCCATCCGGTCCTGGGGCTTTCCTTACATCTTGAGTTCCCAGTAATTTATAAACTTCCTGCACTTCCACTTTTATATCTTTTATCACTACATTTCTAATCACTCCCTCTCCTTCCACAAACTCCCTTTCCCTAGTGAAAACTGATTGGAAACATTTGTTCACAACTTCAGCTTGCATTACTGCATCCTTGTAGACCTCTCCTTCTACTTTCAGTTTGGTGATTCCTTCCCTTTGCTTCAATTTGCAAATTAACAAATCTATAAAACAATTTGGGTTCATCCTTACATTTGTCAATTATACCTTTTTCAAAGTTCCTTTCTTCCTCTCTACGTATTCTTGTATATTCATTTCTAGTTCTTTTATATTCTTCCTTTGCTATGATATTACCTCTCTCTCTCCATTTGTTCCATGCCATGTCCCTCTCTTTTTTCGCTATCATACACCTTCTATTAAACCACACCTTTTTCCTGTTTTCTTTCCCACTTACTCTTAGAACATATTTTTCCACTCCCAAATTGTAGAGGGCTAAAAAAATATCCCACTTCCTCTGTATCTCTCTTGTTTCTCTTAATTTTCTCCAGTCTGCATTTTCAAAATTTTTTCTCAATTCTGTAAAGTCTGTTTTCCCAAAGTTGTATCTTTCTTGCCTATAAAGCTCATCTCTTGGCACCACATTCCTTGTTATCATCTGGAACTCAATGACCACATGATCACTTTTTCCTATAGGACACAGATAATTTAAAGCTTCAATTACATCAGGTTCTTTGGATAGTAGCAAATCAAATCTTGCTGGTGTGTCATCACCTCTGAATCGTGTCTCTTCTTTAACCCACTGCGTCATTACATTACAGTAGGCGCGGAAAGTATTGACGTTTTTTTGCCGACGTCATTCTTCTTTACGTTAAGTGAAGTAGGGTCAATACTACCCTCCCCTGTGATGCGAAATGAGCTGACGATTTTTCAACGGGAGCTGGCAACCCTGCTTGATAGGTTTGGCACCACAGGAGCAGGCTCAGTAATGTTTGGGCAGCCACAGGAGGAGGATTGTCTGTGTGTGTGATGCACCACGAGGGCAGGTTTTGACTCAAATAACACAGTTATTTGGTTACCTACCACATTCTCATCATGCCTAAAGTAACCACAAGCAAGGACAAATGTGTGGAAGTGATTACTTTATACAAAGCTGGCCACAAACTCCCATTTATTGCAAATCAGATGGTGTTAGACTGAGGACAGTGCAGAGACTGGTGAAGCAGTTCAGTGACAGTGGGGAGGCCATTCCTCCCACTCCACTTCCCAAGCCTGGGAGGCCTCGTAAGACAACCTTCAGGACCCGTCAGCTGATCTCAAGGCAAGTTAGCAAGGATCCATGGCTAACAGCACGGCATTTAAAAGAAAAGAACCCACAGTTCCTGGCAGATGTGTCTGTCAGAAGTGTGCAGCAACTGTTGCATGACGATCTGTGCTACAGAAGTTTTTGTGCTCGTAAAAAACCACTGCTAACTGCACTTCAGAAGAAAAAGAGAGTAAATTTTTGTAAGAAATATCTTGCCTGGAGTGAGGAGCAATGGAAACTGTGCTTTGGAGTGATGAGTCAACATTTACTGTCACTGGTACCCCTTCATCACGAGTGTACTGCAAACCAGGCAGTGACCCCCTGGATCCTGAGTACACTTCCAAGTTTGTCAAATACCCAGCCTCACTCATGGCTTGGGGCTGCTTTACATATTATGGTGTTGGTGAGTTGGTAATTCTACCTGCAAATGAAAAAGTGAACCAGAACAATTATTTGGAGCTATTATGTGATGTTTTAAGTGACTCTTTTGATAAAACCAAGGCAAGACTATTTATGCAAGATTCTGCCCCTGCACATGTTGCAAAGTCAGTGGAACAGTGGCTAACAGACTGTGAGGTTCCCTTTATTCGAGACTGGCCCGGAAACAGCCCAGATATCAATCCCATTGAGAATTTATGGGCGCACATGAAGCGGCACATCATCTTTGCCTAAACTTGAGGCTGCAGCTATGGAGCAGTTTTAGTCCGTCTGTTCTGCAAAACTACGCCATCAGGCTCCCAGACGCCTTAAGAAGATAATAAAGGTGAAGGCGAATGCCAGTAAATGCTAAATTCAATGGTGAGTGTTAATTTATTTGTTTCTCCTTGCTAACCACAAGAATGTTTTCTTTTTTTAAGATGGCGTCAACACTTTCCGCGCCTACTGTATTCATTGCTGTAAGTAACAATTTAGTGCCCCACGAATCTTCGCTGCCTCCAGAATCCCATTCCTCCCAGTTCACCTCTTTACAATTAAAATCACCCATTACGATTATATTGTTGCTTTCCTCGATCACTTTCTGTAGATAACTAACTATGTCTGACAACATCTGGTATTCATCGTCATTCCATGCTCTCGTCTTAGGGGGAACATATACCACTGCCATATCTCTCTTACCATTCTCCCCAGTTTCTAATTTCATATTTATCGCTTCAACCCTGCCCTCTGCCATTTCCACAGTATCTACATTTATATTGTCCATCACTGCTATCATCACTCCTACCTCCATTTTTTCTTTTCTGTCTCTTCTCCATATACACACACACACACACACACACACACACACACACATAGTAGTCAGATAGATTATTTTCTGGTCAGGAGGGTTGATAGGAGATTAGTGAGAGATGTTAAAGTTATAGGAAGCGAGGAGTGTGTGCAGCAGCACAAACTGTTGATTTGTGATATGGTGCTTAAGGAACGAATGATGAGAAGGAGGACATATGTACCTAGGAGGAAAATATGGAAGCTGGGAAACCAATCAGTAAGGGATGCCGTTTATAGTGAGATGAGGAGAGTGGTGGCTGAACAGGAAGCCGTAGATAGAGACGTTAATGAACAGTATAGAGCCCTTAAGAACAACCTCTTGAGAGTTACCGATGCAATATGCGGTTGGACAAGAGGCCCACCAAGACATAAAGTAACTTGGTGGTGGGATGAGGGTGTAGAAGCTCCAGTTAAGGAGAAAAGAAGGCTTTTTCGGGAATGGAAGAAGAGTGGTAACAGGGAGGAGTACTTGGCTGCCAAACGCAGAGCTAGAGGAGAGGTATACAGGGCGAAGTCTGAGTCACAGAGACTTTTACTTGATAATCTAAATCATGAAGGAAGGAAAAATATGGTTTCTAGGGTGGCAAATCAGGTGAAGAGAGATAATCGGGACATTGTAGGCGAGCAGTGTGTGAAGAATGATGAAGGAAGGGTAGTGGTGAACAGTGAGGATATTAAAGATGCATGGAGAAAGCATTATAGCTGGTTGTTGAATGAGGAGTTTGATTGGGATAGGGAAGGTTTGGAGCCAGCTGATCCGGTGTTTGGGCCTTGGCCTTTGATTGACGCTGCTACTGTGAGTGAGGCAATAGGCAGGATGCGGGTGGGGAAGGCGGCAGGTGTGTCAAACTTGACTGCTGAAATGTTGAAGCCCTCAGGAGATACTGGGGTGAGGTTAGTCACTGACCTGATAAATATGATTATATATGAGTGTGTGGTCCCAGATGATTGGCTGAAGAGTGTAATTGTAAATGTGTACAAAGGGAAGGGTGATGCCCTGGAAAGGGGAAATTACAGAGGTATAAAGCTCTTAGATCAGATAATGAAAGTAATGGAGAGACTTCTAGAAGGTATGATTAGAGAAAGAGTGAATATCAATGAGATGCAGTTTGGGTTTATGCCAGGCAGGGGGACCACTGATGCCATATTCATTGTTCGACAGCTTCAGGAAAAATATATTGGCAAGAAAAGGGAATTGTATTTTGTTTTTGTTGATTTGGAAAAGGCCTTTGACAGAGTCCCTAGAGAGGTGGTGAAGTGGGCAATGAGAAAGCTGGGGTTGGAAGAGTGGCTGGTTAGGGTGTTATGGCCATGTACGTGGGTGCTCGCACCCAGGTAAGAGTGAATGGAGTTTTGAGTGATGAGTTTCCCGTGAATGTTGGTGTGCATCAGGGGTCAGTTTTGAGTCCCTTGTTGTTTATCATGGTGCTTGAAGCCCTCTCACGTGACTTCAGAGAGGGACTCCCATGGGAGATGTTGTATGCTGATGATTTGGTGTTGATTGCTGAGAATGAAGGGGAGGCTGAGGAAAGATTTAAGAAGTGGAGAGATGGTATGGGGTACAAGGGCTTAAGGGTAAATGCAGATAAAACAAAAGTGATGATATCTAGGGTTGGTGGCGGTACAATCAGAGGAGAGGGAGAGTGGCCATGTGCAGTTTGCCACATGGGTGTGGGAAGTAATTCCATCTTGTGCAGTGTTTGTGATAGATGGGTGCACAAGAGATGTAGTGGTATTAGAGGTAGACTGCGAGATAATGCTGATTTCATGTGTGCGGTGTGTCGGGGAGAGCAGGTGGAGATTGTTAGGCGTGAGAGGGTTGAA